>JAGFMF010011638.1:4376021-4397552 GCA_019455555.1 Galemys pyrenaicus | reverse complement strand
CCAGAGGGTGCACAAGGGACTGAGGTAATGGTGCACGGGTGAAATGGTGGTGGGTACCCCCTGGGGACTACAAATGATGTCAAATATAACTAATAATAAAAAAATAAATGATATAAAGAATACTTGGAGGGTCTCTGTGGATTTTAGAGATAACACATGCATTATTTGGCTATATTGATCTTGTTCATATACTAATTAGCAATCTTAGATGATCATCAAGATTATTAATTTTGAATTACACTGTAAGTAGCACTATAATTAAAATGTTCCTGTATATCTTAAAAGATTAAAGTGTAAGAGCTACATTAAGATACCTTATGGATCCCTTAGCAAGTCTTGAGAGCAGAATCTCAAGGCTGGAACTGAAGATTTTGGAGCAGTGCCATGTTTCTTCACTAAAGAATGTCTCCTTTCAGAAAACAATTCTTACCTTGCAAAGACAGATCATTGAACACTAAATAATGTGTGACCTAAGTTGCCAACATAAATTGGGTAATATATGGCCTGATGCATCAAACCATAAATGTAAGTATGTCCGTAAGACTCCAACATCAAATAGTGGTGGCAAGCAAGAGCTCTTCGTTCTCAATTTCACAGTAGAACATGTGCATGTGTCTATCCGACAAAAGAGTACACTGTCACCCTTTTCTAAGCCCGCACATTGACCTCTTAATAAAAGGAAAAAAGTTCTAGTTATTTTGCATAAGATTTCCACAAATATTCTGCTGTTGGCATAGACACTTAATAAGAGGTTGACTTTGATGGACAATTGTAGAGTGAAATTCTCTGAGTGTTTGTCTTCCCAGCTAGGAGAATAAGAAGGATACTAACAGGAGAAATTCCAAAGGATATAATGTCAAGGATTCAAGAATTTCTGACCTTAACCTGCAATACTGGAATAATACAATGAATCTTTATTGAACATATATTATGTTACTAGTCAGATACTTATAGGAATGGAGACAAAATATCCTACTTTTTCCTGGAAATATTATTGTCCCCATACTACATTTGAAATTTTAGCTAATGACTCTTTCATCACAGATTGCCTTACCAGAAGTAGCATCAAATTTGGTTGTATATAAAAAGAATTGTTTGCTGCTTTTTTGGAAAGGATATGACTTTGGAGAGAATATAACAACTCATATGTTATATTCTGTGGGCAGACCTGTCTTAGTTTTGGAATTGAACCACAACATTGTTGTAAATAAAAGATAGAACCAACCTGTAGGACTTAATTGAACTCTACACATATTTGAGATTACAATCTATTTACTCCCTCCCAGCACTTCAATAGACAAGACAACAATTAGCAAGCAAATCTTTATGTGTATGATTAAGAGAAAGAGGGGATAGATCAAAATATAGTTAACATACATAAGCATATGTGTACTAAGTCTTATGTATGTATGTGCACGTGTGCATTATAAACTATCTAGAAAGATCTTAGGGTGGCTTTATAAATATATGCAAACAGATTAAAGATTAAAATATTCAAATGAGGAAAGTAGGAAAAATCAGAATAAAAATCTAGGTTATTAGAAGTGGTTAGAATACACAACACCTATTTTATATTTAGTAAAGGAGTCACAGATTTGTCTCTGAACTGTCCAGTACCCAACTCAAGAGAGAAAAGAAAGAAAATGCTGTAACTTTTAAGTAAAGATGTAAGATACTGGAGAAACATAAACCTAATATTTATTCAGCAACAATCCCATTTTATCTCACTCTAAGTCTACTGCAAAGGTGTTGGTTCATATTTATAAATAAGAAAACTGAATGTCCAAGATGTTTAATAAACAGTTAAAACTTTTCTCAGCTATTAAATATCAACCTAAGTCTACAATCCCCCAAGTCATCCAGTTTCTAATCTAACATGCCACTTCCAAGTCCAATTAAGAGTGAGGCATAGCTTGGAAAATTAAACAAAAATACATTGCATGGTTATAGCAAGATATTCTTCTCTCTCTCTCCTAGAGGGTCCATCCCAATATATCAAATATACTTCAAAACCTGATCAGGTTGACCACATACCCAATAAGTCACACAGGTAACAAAGATGAAGGCAAATTTTGCCCAAGTTTTCCTTATTGATAATGTGCAGCCATCTTGATAGAGGATGAAAGGAAACATAAGAGACAACTTAGGCTATTGCTGTAGAAATTTCAAAACAAACAAAAAAGAAAGGGGGAAAAAAAGGTGATAGATACTTAAAAGGATGACAATAAATTATTTTTTCTCTTTTAAAGGTATCATGAAGAGAACTTCTTTCCAATTTCCTAGTAATTACTGGCCTCCCTGGCAGTGAGTTCCCTTATATATTAATTAACTTTATTTATTACTGTTGGCAGGATGACTATTACAGTAAATCAAGCAATTAACAACCTCCCATATTATACTCAGAAGAGAAATAGCAAGATGCCAAACAGATTAACTTTCTGTTTTACTTTACATTCAGCATTTCTTTATTCAGGATGTTGGCTTTTGTACCACTATTATTATTGGAATTTGGTCAATAGAGGTGGAATTCTGAGATCATTCCAGACGATGGGACTTGGACCTAGCAGCTGGAAGGTCTCAGTAAGGAGTTGCTTAACTAGATGTTTCTTTAGTCAGATATTAGGATAGAAAATATGAAGTTGTAGCTTGGAATAAGGAAAAATTAAATGGAATTATTGGTGGACTATTCCAAATGGTTAGAATAATCATGAAGGGTCTTGTCTTTTTTAGAACCCCAGTTTTTATGTCTTAGATCACTACCTAGAATAGGAAGGTCTTCCTACTTCTACTGATTCAAAATGTTAGTAGAAATTCAGGCACCTAGATTTTTTTTTTTTTTTTTGTATTTCCAAAAGATTACAGAATAACAACATCCTGTCAGACATGTGTGACTTCAAGAAGAAAGGAGTTGTCCACCTTCCAGAAAAACCTCTCCCAATCTGTGCTCTGTGTCTTAATGAGTGTCTTAATTAAGGTCTCTAGGTCATTTAATTAGGTCCTCAGCTCTCTACAACTCTGCTGAAATGTCAATTACTTCATTTTAGGCACTGTTTTGTATTTAAAAGACCTTTTAAGCTCTCCACCCCCTTGCTTCCCTCCCAGCTGTTGCTGAATGTGAATGTATCATCTTAGTCTTCAATCTATTGATTTCACTCATTCTTACCAAATTATGTATTTGTTTTTCTCATGAAGGCAAGAGAGAAAAATCAGAATTATAGACCGCCAGAAAATGAGGTCTGAAGTTGATTCAAGTTAATCTGGCTGCAGTGGACTTGAAATTAATGGCTCCAGAATCAACCGTGGATATTTGCCTGCCAACCAAGTGATAACCTTCCCTGATCCCAGGAATTTGCTTTATCATGTGCCTAGGAAGAAGGTGAACAGAGAAAGATGTGGTACAGGGGAGAACTCTAGGATATTAAGAAACTGTGAGACACACTCTCCTTTGATCATCACACAGATCTAAAATGCTATTGTTCCTGATTTAAAGATGGAGAACCAAAGCTTAGAAAGTCCAAATCAATTGCACATGGCCACTCAGCTTATAAATAGGAAATGGGGTTGGGGTCTGACCTCACGTCTGCTTCCAAAATCTATACTCTTTATATCACCATCCAATCACCAACATACTCAACGGCGGTCTGACCATATTCTGTCAGTGTCTTGGACCTATCCTCTGAGTTCTTGAAAATCTCATTCTTGATTGCTTTGATCATTCTCTTGGGATGGACCATCTTTTCTTGCAGAGTAGCTGTTTATCCACAGCTTCAATCCTTGTCTCTGGCAAGTTTCATTCTCATCTAACTTTGCCTTAAACTCTTCTCCTTGTCACATGTGCGTCCAGTTCTTCTGGTGTTTCTGCCATCCAAACCCAAATCTCACATAGTCTTTATTCTGTTCAACTCTGCATCAGCTTCTGTTTTAATACCTTCCACCATCTGTTTTTCCTTTCATCTGGCATATCCTAACTAAACCACTTGTGATAGTCAACTGCTATCCTGCCAAGAACCCTCCTGATAAGGTATTTTGTTTCTCTAAGTGAAGGAATTCTACCCCTAAGGTTTTTGTACATTAACACTTTCACCTGGTTATTAGCGTCTTATAGAGTATAGAATGACTTCGTAAATAACTCAGTGTATTACATTAATTTTTATCCTGGATGCCCTGGTATTCCTTGCCAAATAGGCATTCACAGATACTCTCCAACTTACATCCTGATAAAACCATAAGTTTTTAAAATATCATTTAACTTGAAGACACTAGCAACACAGCCCACAGCAGGTGTCATGTGAGCTCATGGTTATGTGACTGAGCAGAAGTGCTTGCTGCCAGTGCCTGGTGGCAAGAGTGTACGGAGCCACATATCCATAACCAGAAAAGATAAAACCACAAAGTGCAGTTTGTGCTGAATTCCTATTGCTTGATCACCAACATAATGTCAAAGATGAAGTCAAGCCATCATGAGTCAGGAACCATTTGTAGTCATTTTCCTGTATCCCAAAGAGGGGAAGCTGCTGACTTCCAGACCCCCAGAAATTTAGAGATCGCCATTTGTGCTGGTGAAATATATTTGACCTGAGTTAATGAAGCCAAGTCTTTGAATTCCTATCGTGGTCAAGTGCTGTGAACTGATTTGCACTGTGGCTGCCAGTGTCTCCTGTGCCTACTCAATCTCTAACCTCAGAAAGGAGAGCTCCTCTCCTCTCAGAGGTCCAATACCAAGAATTTTCATTAATTCAACTTGAACTCTCATCCCCATAACAGGTAATAGTCTCTGAAATATGTAGATGAAACGCTGAGCAGACGTCTTTGGTTTGCAATCTCTGCTGCCTGCACTGAATAACTTAATTGCATTTTAGGATTTTTCACATCAGTCCCGGGACATGGGGTGAAAGTGACATCTCTGTATCTATGGTGTGAAGTGCTCCAACCTTTTAAGAAAACTGTTTATCGTTGTGTGTTAACTTTGAAAATATGCATACCCATGCTTAGGTAATTCTACTTTTATGTATTACATGATTTTCTCTTTGTTCTAACTACAAATTTATCACAAACTTGGTGGCTTAAGATAGCAGAAATCTATTCTCCAACATTTCAAAAGGCTAGAAGTTAGAAATAAGATATATACAGGTCAAATCGCGGCAATGGTTTTCATTAAAATGGGGTGGGATTGGAGAGAATCATGTGCAGCAAAGTAAGTCAGAATGATAAGTACAAATACTGGACATTTACACTGCAGATAGTACAATAGTGTAAAACACTTTTAAAAAAAACCAGTGGACATTAATAACCTCATGAGGGTTCCAAGCTTTAGAGGAAAGGAGGAGGGGAAGGGGCATGGATGAGGGACGGTGGTGGGAAAGGAAGGAAAAGAGATGAAGGCAGGGAAAGAGAGAGGAAGAGAAGGTGGAAAGGAGGGAGAAAGAAGATATAGTAATGACAAAAAAGTAACTCTTTTGTGGTCATAGGGAGAATGTCACATGAAGATGGAGGGAGAGAATGAAGTCATACGTTTGCAGTGCCACCAACTGCCAGGAGTTGCCACAAACTAGGAATGAGAAAAGAAAACCCTTCCCCAGCGCTAGAGGATATAATATAATCAATGTCTTGACTTCAGACTTCTAGTCTCCAGATCTGTGAAAAAATAAAGTTTTGTTGTTTTAAGCTAACCACTTTGTATCGTTTGCTAAGGCAGTCCTAGGAGACTAACGCAGCATATAACACTGAGCAAAGAAGGGATTGGCATAATTTTGGATATTGGCTCCTTTTAGTACAGAGCATGGAAGTATGATCAGAAATAAAGACCAGGGGATTTCGGGGAGTGATAATATTCTTTTTTTTAACATGGCTATTGTTTATAACAGATATTAAGCATTTACTAAACTCTATGCTTGTCTTTACATTCTTTTTTTTTGTCTTCTAATTTCAATATAAATTTTTAAATTATAAGATGCTTTTCAGCCTTCTTCTAGGGATGCTTTTCCAATGAGTTTTGGAATTAGCTGAGCCAGCTTCAGAAGAGATTTGTGGCATCCGTTACCAAAACTTTAGGGGTTTGACTGTATCCATCATAGAGATTCAGTACGCAAGGGCCTGTCAGAAATCTAATTTTCTTCGTGGGAGAAAACCCATCCAAGCATGCTTTTTCCAGGAAGGAGAATTCTAGGCAAATGTTGGCTTCGTCAGTCAGTCCTGCTGTCTTTCTGATACCTACCATATACACTTTCCCAAATCTACAGATAGTGGGTATTGAGGGTTGAAAGTAGAAAATGAGCTAAGCGATTAACATGCCTTAGATGATTTTTTATCACTGCATATTTTCAGATACTTTTAATACTCATGATTTTTTAAAAGAAAAATATGTGTTCTGTTTTTTTTTTTGTTTTTTTTTAAAGAGTGGCTTTATGGACTTGAGGTCTCCAATTGTGAGAAGAGGCTACAGTGTCCCAGAGGCGATGGACATGGTGAGCACAAGCCTCTTAGGAGAGTGGGAGAGGAGAAAATATTGGGAGAGGTGGTCCAGGTAAGCTGTGGGCAGAATTTCCTGTCACTGGCTGGGTAAGAGGCAGAAAATGGACTAGGTCAGGGATTGCCCTTGTTCATGGAGGATTTTGGATTCCAAACTTTAATGCTTGCCAGAAATTTTCTATCCTCAGCTAGAACATTAGAATTGAAAGAAAACGTAAGATAAGGAAAATCTGAGTGAGGCAGAATAAGCACGTGATGTTCTTGGTTTTCTTGGAAGTTTCAGAGTCAGTTAAGCTCCCCACTGATATACGTTATTTCGTTTTCAGTAATTATTCTTGCTTAGTTTTGTCTTGGTGAAATCTTACTTTACTCTTCAGGCCAATATCTGAGTCTGACTTAAATGAGAAATTTAATACATTAAAATTATATTTCATAGGTTTCACTATTGCCAGTGTTACAAGTTGTCTTACTTTTATAATCTTATCAAGTGGAGTTTTTCCATGTTATTTCTTTTCATAATGCCTTTTATTATATGAATTACATTTAGCTTGTTCTTTATCATACCCATTACTTCTAAAACTATATATTGAAACAAATTATTGATTTGTTTGGTGTTTCTAAAAAACATTTCCCAAATCTAGGTATTTTTAATTATCAAAATGAAAAATGAACTGGTATTATATTTGTATATCCCTCAGGCAAGAATTGGGGAACATTTTTATTTATTCCATTTTGCCATTTATTTCCTTTCACCTTGGTTTTTTTTCTAATAGAATTTTGTTAGTATAATAAAATTTGTTAATAAAATTCAACTACCAACTACATTAGCAGCTTCAAATTATTGACTTTACCATATATCCTCTTTCAGGAGACATTTAATGTATGCATTCCCTTTGTACAACATTTATAATGTAAAGACCTAATTCTGTATTTTATTGGTTTCAGGACTTATCACCATCCCTTCTATACAATAGTTTTCCCATATTTGAGATTTTTTTTTTCAGCATAATATATTTTTGAGTAATTTTTTGGTTGAAATGTATCTGGGCGTTATCTTTTCTGGCCACTTATAAATCTGTCAAGAAAATTTTAATGACTGTAAGATTATTGCATAATAAATTCCCTCCCTTTAATATTCTGTTAGACTACTTCATTCACTTTTGATTTTCATTGTTACAGAGGAGAATTCTAAGGTCAGTGTGATCTGATTGTTTGGTAACTATATAAATTAGTTATTTTTGGTGTTAGAAAAGGAAAACGACTCTGACCAACTACTATGGTGAATGTTTGTGTGCTCCCAAAATTCATATGTTGAAATTCTCATACCCCCTATGATGCTATCAGGTCTCTGATGCTAGGTCATGGGGTCACACCCTCATGAGTTGTATAGTGTTCTTATAAAGTGACCCTGTACAGATCCCCCTTCCCTTCCATAATACACAGCAGCAGCAAGAAGCCACAGCAATGACCAGGAAGTGGGCTTCAATGGAACATGACTATTTTGAAGCTTTGATCTTAGACTTCTCAGCCTCTAGAACTGTGAAAAATTATTGTTTATAATCTGCCCAGTGTATTGTGTTTTGCTAGAGCAATCCAAACAGAATATAGATCCTGAGCTTGAGAACAAGGGATTATATTTGAAAGAATAACTTTGCAAAACTGAAGGAAGATCTTAAGTCAGTTTTTGGGGAAACCAAAGACCAAGGAGCTAGATGCATAAGGGTGATGATAAACAGGTGATTTCTTCTCAAGAACACGATACTTTTACCCAAGCTTCTATTCCTGGAAAAGAAGCGCAGAGCAGTCTAGGCTGAGCAGCTCTCAGTCACAAACCAAACAGCTTTGTAAGAATGTTAAACTCCAGTGGGCGGGGCACCCACCTCCCATAGAATGGGACACATCTAACAAGAAAAGTCATTTAGAACTAGAGGCCAATTTGACTAATGGTGCTGTGGCAACCCAGCTTTTCCTTTTGCATGAAATCTTACAGGATTTTTTTCTTTATTCCTGTCATTTATTTATTTATTTTGGAATGCCAGGATGGATTTAGAAACCTAGATTTTTCTTATATTCAGCAAGATTTTCTTGTAGCATGATAGATTTATTCTTATTTTCTTTGTTCTGATATCTTCTTCCAAAACCCAGCTATCTAATTATAACATGTTTGTTCTTTGCTCTCCACATCTGTGACCTTGTAGGTGACCATTATTTTTATCTTTTCCTTTCAAATTCTGAGAAAGACTTTAAGTTGTCTGCTATATTAAATGATTTTTTTTCAGTGTTAATTTCTGCTTTACAAGGCTACAGATAAGTTTTAAATAGTCTTTTCTTTTGAAATAATTTCATATTAATAGAACAGTTGAAAAGATTGTACAGGAAGTTCTTATATGCCCTCACCCAGTTCCCCACAGACCAACATCTTACTTTACCATGGAACATTTGTCACACCATGAAACCAACATTAGGAATCCTATTGCTGCTATAACAAATTTAATTCATTCTTACAGTTCTGGAAATTAGAAGTCTAATATCATGGTGTTGACAGGTCTATATTCCTTCTAGAGGCTCTAGGAAAGAATATGCTTTCTTGCTTTTTCTGGCTTTAGAAACTGCATTTTTCTTGTCTTTCAGCAACTCCCTCCATCTTTAAAGTACATCACTGCAACCTCTACCTCTGTTATCTCATCTCCCTGTGCTTCTGATCTTACTTCCCTCTTGCAGAGACCCTTGTGATTGCCATTAGCTAATTCAGGATGGCTTTTATCTCCAGATTCTAGGTGATTATTATGAGTTGTAGTATGGCATGAGCTGAAGATCTGGCTGCAAAGCTTTAGATGATGTCTGCTTTCTAGAGAAGGTCCCTCCAACTTTTTGTCAATAATTGTCTCTCTGCATTGTTGTGAGGTATCTTATACTTTTAGCCTGATGTAACAAAGAAGTTATCCCTTGGTGTCCACAAGAATTTGGTTCCAGGGCCCCTTTGGAAACCAAACTCTGTAGATGCTCTAGTCCTTCATATAAAAATGGCACAGTATTTGCTTATATTTTTGCATATTTTAAATCATTTCTAGGTTTCTTATAATACCTAATATAATGTAAATGGGATATATACAGTTGTTTTATTGTATCGTTTGGAGGAATTTTGTTCAATATGAAAGCAACCATCAGAGGCCCAAATACATAGAACATAGTTTTTGATTTGCAGTTGATTGAATCTGTGGGTGTGGTGCCTACATAAGATCAACTATATTATAGACTGGTAACATAAACAACAGAAATTTATTTCCTGGAGTTTTGGAGTCAGGGAAATCCAAATTCAAGGTGCTGGCACATTCCATGTATGATGAGAACCCACTTCCTGATTCACAGACACCTGTCTTCTTACTGAGTCCTCTCATTACAGAAATAGCAAAAGAGCTCTCTGGAGCCTCTTTTATGAGAACCCTAATCCCACGAAGAGTAGAACCATATAAGGGGTCGGGGAAAAAAAGGAACTATAATGAAGTAAAAATCAAAATCATCAGGCAACTATAGATCAGAGACATTCTGTAGGGGAGGAGGAGGGAGAAGGATTGGGACGGGGAGGGAAGAGCACAAGGGACTATGGTGGTGGTGCACGGGCGAACTGATGGTGGGAATGTCATGGAAAAATCATACATTGCACAAATATGAAGGACGATGTAATAAATTATGTATTTTTAAAAAGAGTGTTCCTATCCACATCTCCCAAATGCTCTACCTTCTAATGTCATCAAATGTGGGATTAAGATCTTATATGAATTTATGATCAGACACATTCAGTCTACAGCACTAGAGCTAGTCCTTTTCTTGTCTAAGTCATAGGATACTGAAGACTAGAACTGGGGATGAGGGTACAAGTTATCAAATACAGAGATGGCACCTAAAGCTATAGGAACAACTCATAAACCCAGGGAAGGAATTTAGAGAACTGATAATGACTCAGCATTGTGCACAGGTTGTTTTGTTCCAGGCTAAAATCATCTCTGCTTGGGGGGGTGGGGATGTGGGAGGGGCGAGAGGGGAGGGCAGGGAGGGGGGTGGTTTCAGACCTGAAAGCAGCTAGCTTATGTGAGAAAGCCCCCATTTGCCTAACAGACCACTAGTTCAATATAAAGTTCCTGATTGCTGAGACAACATTCTGAAAATAAAAATTCTAGTTTTGAGTTAAACTATACAGAGTTGAGTTCACACCTTGATATAAAACTTGGGGAATTTCACTTACTTTGTATCTGTAATATAGCTTTGCCAAGGGTTTACTGCAAAGGACCTTTATAAGCATTTCATCAATATATAATTGATATTCAATAAACTGTACATAGTGAATGTGTACAACTGATAAGTTTTGGCTTATGTATGCCTCATGAAATGATCATCACAATCAAGAAAATGAATATATGCATCATCCCCTGCTTTGTATTCCCTCATCACCCCACCTTTTACTCAGGTAACGACTGACCTGATTTTTGCTACTATAAATTTATTTACACTTTCTACAAGTTTATATAAGTTGAAATGTACCATATATATGCTTGCTTTCTTAGTTTCTTACATTTAGCACAAATGTAAGATAATTTACATTTAGCATAAACGTAGCATAATTATTTTAAGGTGGACAGAATTTTATTCATTGACATTAATGTATATATCAATAGTACATTATTTACCACTGAAGTCCAATTATAATATTTTAATATTGTTTTCTTTTTAGGTAATGATTTTGGTCTCAGATCTAAGAAATGTTTGATTAATTTAGATCACACATATTTTCTTCTTAAAGTTCCATAAAATTTTAGATTTTGTATGCAGTTCTCATCCCAAATGTTTCATGCAATTAAAAATAATTTCTAATTTGTCTTTTGATTTCTTCTTTGATCTAAAGATTATCCAGAATAGTGTAATTTAGTAAATAAATGTTTTACTAATTTTTCCCAGATAGCTTTCTGTAATTGATTTTTTTTATGATAGTCTGGAAAAGGAAGAATGTATATAATTAGTTGTAGTCAGAGAACCTATTTTTTTTTACTTAAATTCTTTTCATTTTACATTTCAATAAAAGTATTTATTGATTTTTTTATGGTCTAGAATATGGTCTATTTTGATAAATGTATTGTATCCATTTGAGAAGAATGTGCATGATGCTGTTGGGCAGAATGTTCTACAAATGTAAATCAGGTCAAGTTGCTTAATAGTGTTGTTGAAATCTTTTATAGTGATTTTCTTTTTTTACTTGCTTGATCAACTACTGAGAAATTTTGAAATGGACAAACATAAGGTGGATTTATTTCTTAGTGTTTGCTTCATGCATTGTGGAGGACGGCTGTTAGGTCTCTAAACATTTAAAATTGTTGTGTTCTGTTGATGAGTTGATCTCGTTAACATGTTGAAATAAATCTCTTTATCCCTGGTGACATTATTTTCTTTAAAATATCTGTTGTCTGATAATACATACAATCCTTTGTTTGACTTTTAATGCTGTATCTTTTCTGTTCTTCCTTATTAACTGACTTGTGCATTTATACTTCAAATTTGTATATTGTAGGCAACATAGTCAGATCTTGCTTTTCTTTATTTTGACAATCTCTAGCTCTTCATGGGGATGTTTAAGAAGATATAAATATCATGTGATAATTGATATGATTGAAGTCAAGTCTACCACATTAATATTTTCTTTCTACTGTTCTTTATTTCTTTTCCCTCTCCCCTCATGTCATCCTTTGCCCTATGTGTTATATGATTCCATATATCTCCTATTTTGGCTTATTAGTTATAACTCTTTTTTGTGTGTTATTTAAGTGATTGCTTTAGGGTTTATAGGGTACATCATTAATTTATCACCATGAAATCTTCAAGTGATAGTCTACCATTTGATGAATAGTATAAGAACTATATTACATTATTCTCACAATTCTCCCTTGTAGTCTTTGTCTCTTTGCTGTCACACATTTTACTTTGACATGTTATGAATTATATAATACCTTACTATACTAACATTATTTTTGCTTTAAACAGTTGATTAGCTTTTCAAGAGGTATAAATAATAAAAAAATATTTTATATTAGTCATCTAGTTTTCATTTTCAGTGTTCTTTCTTTGTATAGATGCATATTTCCATTTGATATATTTCTTCTTTTGAAAAAAAATTCTTTGACATTTCTTGTAATACAGTTATACAGCTGTTGAATTATTTCAGCTTTAGAATGTATGAAATAAGTCTTTATTTTCCCCTTGCTTTATGTAAGGTATTTTTGTTGGTTATGGAATTCTAGGTTGACAGGTTGGTGGTTTGTTTGTTTTTTTTTTTTTTTTTCCTTTATCTGTACTTTAAAGTTTCGCTGCACTGTCTTCTGGTTTGTATTGTTTCCAAAGATAAATCTGCTGTTGGCCTTACATTTGTTCTTTATCCCTTGACATGCTTTTCTCTAAAGAGAAATCTGTTTAAGATTTTCTTTTTCAATAATTCTATGCAATTTTATTCTGATGTGCCTTGGTATTTCCTCATGTTTTCTGTGCTTGATTCTTAATGAGCTTTCTCTCCTTAAATTCAGAAGATATTCATTGATTATTTCTTCAAATAATTTTTTTTCTCTCCTCACTTCCCATTCTGAAATTCCTCCCAATTTTATTAGGTTTCTTTACTTTGTTCCATACTCACTTATACTCTGTTCATTGCTGGTTTTTTCCCCATCTTCCCCGTCCCCTACCATGTGTTAAATACAGAGTTATTTTACTACTCATTTGAGCTCATTGATCTTTTCTTATGCAATATCTAATCTGCCATAAATCTCATAAGGTATACTTTTCTCCTCAGGAATTGTAGTTTTCCTATCTAGAATTTTTATTTTGGACTATTATATCTTCCATATCTCTAATTAATATGCCCAACATTTCCTCTAGTTTCTTGAATATATAGAATATAGCTATAAAGCTGTTTTAATGGTATTATCTACTAATTCTATCATTTTTTCCTTGTGACTGAAATGAGTTCAAGGTACACAATTTAAATAAATTCATGTTTGGGCTTCCCTGATGGCGCAAAGTGTTGAACACTGCACTGTCAAGGCTTTCCGCAGCCACTGCAGCGAGAGAATTCGACCCCCAGTCAGTGAGAAGATCCACATGGCACGGTAGACCTCTCCTGTCTCTCCTCTGTTCCCCTCAGCAGTGTATTTCAGTCAATTTGACTGTTCTGTTTCCCACTCTGTCTCTAATGAATCCTCTCACCCCCATGCCTCTGGCCTGTACCCAGCTCTTATATGCATAAATAAATAAAATATTTAATAAACAAACAAACAAATAACTTTAATACCATTAAAACAGTTTTATAGCTATATTCTATATATTCAAGAAACTAGAGGGAATGTTGGGCATAGTAATTAGAGATATGGAAGATATAATAGTCCAAACAAACAAATAAATAAATTCATGTTTAACTTCCCTTCGTAGTCTCTGTTTACATAGATTGGAAAAAGGCTATAAGACCCATGTAGAATTTGAGACTCTGGTGGGTTGTTCCAAGGCTGTTCTTATAACCTTTTCATTAGTTCAGGAAATTATTTGGTGGTGGTTCCTTTCAGAACATTCAGGATAGGACCCTCTTTGCTTTTTCAGTTTTGGACTTTGCTTAACAACTCTAAGGAAATATGTTCTTTTACACAGGAATAGTATAAGCATAGGAAGACTTTTTAATGGTTAGAGATGTTTCTTAAAAGCAATGAGCTTCCTGATTCTGATTAAATATGTTGTGAAGTGAATGCCTATTCTTGAATAATATGAAAAGGTAGCACCTTCAAAATCCTTTCCATTCTAACATTTCTAAAAGCAAATAGGTTTCTATTGCTGTTTCTGTTTTGCATGAGGGAGAGATTAGGAAAAACAATCATTGAATTCTGAGTTCTCTCATCCATTTAATGACTTTATAAGCACTTATTGGGCACCTGCTTTGCACCAGGTACTATATTAAGATATTGTCATGACCTGATGAAAGGCAAAAGTAAAATTCAAGTGCAATGAAAATATAGAGAAGTGCCTCTAAGCCAAGTGAAAAACCCTTTGCCTATATACTCATATTTCCTTAAATATTTTCTAGTATTTTATGTTAAATATGTGTTTATGTAATATATTAAATATTACATATTGAGGCATGGTTTTTGCCCTCAGGGATTTATGATAAAATTAGAAGCAAATCTTAACACACAAAAATAGTTAAATTTCACTATAAAGTCAAATAAGATCACATCATTATGTGCAAAGTTCAGAACCATTCCTGATTATTGTCAACAGAATTGTGCATAAAATGAATGTTATGAGGTTATCAATGGAATTATTATGGGCAGAGAAGGTTCAGTAAAGAAGATAAGACTTGCCGTTATGAAAAATCTCAGAATCCTTGTCCCCCCTTCTTAAGAAAGAGACTGAAGTGTCATAATTTCTAGAGTTCCTAATTCTTCAGTGGGAAGATCCTCTTCTCTAGATAATGAGCTATTGGGGACAGAGTGGTATTTCCTTCCCTTTGGGTAGGACAAGCCAAAGATTTTAAAATAAGAATCCCCAAGATGGTCTGCGGGTGATATGAACAGCAATTTAACCAACTCAGTTATTATTAGGTACAGATTGTTTTAGGTGAGTAGAAGTGGTTGTTCTATAAAAATATAATCTGAGTCATTTTCTGAACATGGAAAATCCCTGGATCCTGAGTCTTCAATTTGAAGTAGATATCCCTCCCCAACATAGAAACTATATTGTTCTCTTATATGCTGACAATCCTTTCTCATTTGTCTGATGAGAAGGGAAATGAAAGTGATCTTTTGTCTATGAGCAGGGGAAGTATATGGATAATTCATTTCCAGAATAATTGAAAGTAAATGAAAATCAAAGCTCTGTGACTAGAGGTATTAAGTGGAATCTCCTCCCCAAGGGCACAATTATGCATGTTATTCACCTAGTTTTATCTAAGTGGCTAAGAGATATCTCTATTCCAAAATAGTGACCTCCCATAATAATCAGGTCCAATGATACCTAAAACTCCAACATTATTGACTCATTCCTTTTATTTCCTCTCTCCATGGGTTATTTGATATATAAGCAAACAATCCATTCTCAACTGCTATAAGAAGAGAAACCTGTTCACAATGGTTGTCTAGGGGAGAAAAACATAGAAATTACAGTGAAGGCCATATATTACAGTCTGAGAAAAGCACCAGCATATATCTTAGACTATATCTATTTGTGAAGCATCATACAATGTCATGATGAGAACAATAATGTCATGCTAAGAATAGGAAATGTGAATAACCAATACAGTCCATTAGGATTGCTTAAGGACATGCTTAGTACTTATTTCTGAAAGACAGCAAGGAAAAAAAGCAACTCTTCTTCCAGGAACCCTTCTCTGTATAAGCATTTCTTTGGGCCTTCTGGACACAGAATGGCTACCTACTCTGGAATCCTGTGGTTCTTTGTGCCTTCACTTGTCATTTTCTTCTTTGAATATATAGTTAAATGTAATTTGTCTGTCCATTTCTTCACTAGACTGGGTGTATCAAAGATTATAAGCTCCTTAAAAGAGACCATGCCCTTGTAATCTCTGTACATCCCATTGATTAATAGTGATTCATTCAATTATTCCATTAGGAACTCACTAAAATGGATGGTCATTCAGTCCAATACAATTATCCATTACCCTCTAAACCCTGAGAATACAATTAGGCCCTGCCCTCACAGAGCTTATGGAAGAGAAAGTTACGCTTAAAAGAAGATAGTAAATATCTGGAGATTGGTAAAGCCAAATAACAGGATTATTTTTGTCTATCTAGGAAGATCAGGAAAGATTTCATAGACTGTCCTGAAGATCTTGGACTAACAAATGGGATGTACTCTAGGATTCCCTATCATGCGCAAGGACTCCCATGTGAGGGAAGATGGCTGTTTCCAAACAGAATGGTCAGGAGAAAGTGACCTGGCACCTGGTTGTGACTGTAACTGTTGACCCAGAGGATGCTAAGTGGGAGAAAAGTGATGAGAGCAGTTGTGAGATAAGCAGAAATGGTACCTGAACTTCCAATTAATGAAACGTATAACTTCAATGATCCAGGCAACCCTTTAAACCTGGGAGATTGACAGGCAATCAATCTCAACAAATGATTGTTCCTAAGTAAAAGACCAGTGAGAATGTAGGGTTTATGCTAAATGCTAATCCTAGAGGGATAACTAGACCACCAAGGAAAATGACTAGGGACTGAATGACCAATAGGATTGGGTCATAAATACTCAATGAATGAGATTAAGAGTAAAGATCAAGGCACAAGACATGCCAAATGGACTATACAGCACAGCATGTGAACAGAGAGAATAAAAAGAACATTATGCCTTCTGGTCATACTATGTCCCAAGTGTTGATCTTAAAGACATAGTTTTGATTATCAAACAAGAGAACATAAGGAGGAAAATAGAGGCTCACTCATCCCAGATTCTAATATTAAGTAGTAAATTTGTCCTAATACCCATTAGTCAATGTAGGTAAACCTCTCACTGGATTGCAGCCTCAGGTATAATTAGATTAGAACTGACCCCAGACAGGCCTGGGAAGGTGATATCTGTGGGATACTAAGTGTTAGTAGGTAGGAGTGAAGAGCAGATGTGAGGCAGTAACTGACAGTGTGTTACCTCCCAAGTAAATGGTTGAAGAGTAGAAATTGAAGCAATCATTTTGCCGAAGATTGACAGATTAGTGGTGAGGTCTCTCATTGTATTTGAGTCAACCACCTTTCTGACACTCTATCAATGGAGCCCAAGTCCCCAGGAGAAAAGTTCAAAGATGGGCTGTTGGGAGCATTGATGATTTGAATAGACTCAGCACTAAAAAGAGGCCATTGGGATTTTCTGCTAGTGGTTCAATTTATCAGCATGGTTTCCAGTTTCTCGTTTTAAGAGCAATGGCCAGAGAAGTAACTGATCCGTTCATAGTGACACAGAGGATGCGAAAATGTTTGCCTCAGCTGCTCCACTTTTGCAGATATTTAAAGGAGTCTCTTTGGCTTTCCATAATGTACAGCTCAAATTAATAATCGACAATGTACAAAGTGCCTTCTGCTGATGCCTCCTGCCCCACCCTACCCCCTTCACCACCTGTTCTGTGCACAAGAGAAGACCCCTAACTATCAGACTCCCTTGCTCCAGGGTGAACTCAGTGGGTGACAAGTGGGAATGAGGATAGTGTATTTATCCCACCAGCTACTCCCTCCATTCAGGTTGGCTTGTGTGGCTTGACAGTTCATGTCAGACACAGCATTCTCCAGCTTCCAGAAACTGTCTGCCCCAACTTGAGTCCTAGAGGAGCAATCAGAGCTCGATAATTTTTCCCAGAAAGCTAAGGTTTACCGAGATTTCCTTAAACCCTCACCGCATCTTTGTGACTCTCTTTTATATTAACCTCTCTATCAACTATTTTAATGGGCTACCCATTTCCTTCCCAGACATGGACTGCTGGCCTGCTTGGCTCCGAAACCTGGGGCCTAATTCTTTCCCAATGATGTTCACATTATACAGAGACCCAGAGAAGATGGAAGACACAAAGGATTTGCTCTAGAACAATATTGCTTTTTTTCTTTTAATTCATACATTAAACCTTCAAAGAGAATACTCGCAATAGTGAGACGATTGAATTCGTATTACAAGTGGATGTTGATTATAAAGTTTTCATCTAAACCAAGTTGACTTCCCTGGAGATAAACCCAGAGGCCTGTGGTTAGTTTTGATGGAGAGACAGCTGCCCTCTTGACTTTATGCTATTCAACAAATTCTGCTCCTCTCCCTGCCCACACTGGGGAAGAAGTGGCTAACTGCTCCTGCTTGGGTTCCATGTACACTTAGCCTTTCCTACTGATTAATAATTGAAAAAAAAAAATGAACAGTAAATGTTCCCCTGTGATAATTACTAAGTTCCTGTATGGGAGGGGGGTCCTACCCTGGGCTTCATAAATGTTGAATGGGCCCCTTGCCTCTCAGCAGGAAATGGCTTCACTCCCCTGCAGCCCCTAGTCATATCTTAGGCAGATGCCCCTTGATTACCTTTAACCTGTAGACTAATAAGCCAAGGGCAACCTGAGCCACAGACTCCACCTCTCAGCAGAGGGCACAGGGGAGAGCACTGCCCAGGCCCAGGCAAGTCCGTCTTCTGTACATCCCTCGTCTCCCCTGAGGTACAGTGGGCACAGGAAGACTCGAACAAGTTCTACTTTTTTTAATGTTTTTTTTTTTTTTTGAACCAGGGTTAACCACTCCTATTCAAAATAGTGTTTGGACTTAGAATGTAAGATAAATTACTCAGAGCAGCCAACTCCTTAATGTAAATAATTTAGCTTAATAAATAAGTTAAAGTCCACAGTCCTACAGTGTCTCTGGCAGCTCATTCATCTCCTGTCTCCTCAGCTCATCAAGCTGTGCCCTGCTGCCAGGGCTTCTCCGGGCTGATGGCCTTTCCTGTCCTGTCACAACAAACAGCATTTTGTAAGAGAAGGACGTTTCAAATGCTTCCTCAGAGCTTTGCAATTGCTCAGCAGAGTCACTGAAACAAGGAGTCAATTTGCGCTTGTAATCCTGCATGTGAGAAGCAGGGCCTGGGCTCAGCAGGTTCTGGGGCTCCTCTGACTGAGCAGAGCTTCCTCTGACTGAGGCAGGCCTGGAAGAGGAGGGGGTAGGAGGAGAAGCGAGGGGAGGGGAGGAAAAACCTGTAGAGAAACCCACGGAGGCCTGAGAACACATCTGAGAGAATGTGTGATGAGAGACAAGAAGCAATACAAGTGAGAACTAAAAACTAGCCTGGGGAAGCAAGACAGGATAGGAAAGCAGTTCAGCTAGGGATGCCCTAGCACAGCAGGCAATGCCTATGCTGCATTGGGAGTGGGTGTGAACCCCCCATTCACATTCATATGTAGATATATAGACAGATACATACGTATATACATACATCATCTAGGTGTGATAAGGTGATGACCTAGGGTCAGTCCTCACCCTCTCAGAATTCACAGACGGTAGGAGCTGCCTGTTGGTGAGGCCCTACTGTGCGCAGGCATCTGGGGAAGTGCTGGCACACACAACTCCTCGATTCCCCGAAGAGCAGGGGCAGGTGGTGAGTGCCTGGCTTCTCTGATCTTCTGACTCTATTCCCCCGCTACCCATCTTCTCTAATCCCGGCAAAGACAGGAGACCCAAGAGCACACACATCTATTAAAAAAATAAAATAAACGTTCCTACGTGAAGAGTCCCGAGCAGGTGTGCCATCTGTTTGCTAATGAGCCAGCCGTGACTCACCTGCGAAGGGAAATGACCACTGCCTGGGAGAACCCTGTCAAGGAGGGAGCGGGCAGCACCAGCTCTAGGCAGGACGTTCACTTTTACACCAAAGAGGCGTGTTCCCAGGAGCGCCGATCCCAACTCTGTACCGCAATCCAATTAAAGTAATTGTCAGCTAAACGGCCCCTCGCAGAAGAGACAGCAGTGAGGGGGTGGAGGGTGGGGTGCAGCATCCTTCAAGGAAACCGGGTGGCTTGAAAATGCAAGAAACAATTTCTCTAGATGGAAAATGAATGCAATGAATCTGAGTGCGGCAGGAAATCTTATGAGAAAATAAGACTTTGGGAGGATTTATTGAAAGACATAATTGCAACAAGTATATTGATTTTACATAGATAAGAAAACAAATGTTGGCAGGGATTGAATTTGGTTTATTACATTTATTTCCCCACAGAGTTAATGCATTTAAAGACATGGTTTATTTTTCAAATGGAGAAACATTGTTTTCAGAGACCTTTATTAGGTTCCTGCCAATTCCCCTAGCTTCCCTTTCCAAGAAAATTGGTTTGTCTATGGGGGTCCGGAGACGAATCATGGGGTCCTCCTCTTACTGGGACAGTCTGGAACCAAAGGCTGTCGGCACTCCATGGGCAGGGAAGAGTCAGCTGTGGTCATTTCCGGCTGTGTCCTTCCTCCCGCTGTGTGGGGAGCAATGGCCCAGGCTACACAGAGGGAAGGCAGGGCCACAAGCGGGTTGTCATGCTCCTTATACACATCAAGGAGCTTGGACGCAAAGGACTGCAAGTCTCTGGCCACAGCATCAGTCAGAAACCTCTAGAAGCAGAAACCAAGGGCCCAGGCCTCTGTCTTCCCTTTCAAAGTCCTCGGACGTGTCCAGAGTTGCGTTGAACCAGACCGGGTGCAAAGTGGCAATGATAATAGTGTTTTTTGAGAACCTCCAATGGCCTAGTGCTGTTTGGCCTTGCCACAGTCCCGGGAAATAGTTGTACCCCTTGCTTCCCACAGGTGGATGTTGGGCCTCTGCAGTAAGAAGTAACAAACTGATGCTCCTGACTGCAAAGATGTGGGCCCTTCTTTGTCTTTTTTTACCTTTTTTATTTTGAAGTCTATCTTGTCTGATATAAGTATGGCTGTTCCTGCTTTCTTTTTTGGTCTGTTAGCTTGTAGGGCTGTTTTCCAACCTTTTACTTTCAGTCTATGCCTATCTTTTTTTCTGTACAGCAAAGGAAACATTAAACAGAACAAAAAGAAACCCCACTGAATGGGAAAAAAATCTTTGCGCTCCACACAACAGACAAGGGTCCAATCACAAAGATATACAAAGACTCATAAGACTCAAGAAAAATAAAGTAAGAAACCCAATCAAAAAATGGGCAGAAGAACTTAAAAGACACTTCTCCAAAGAGGACATACACATGGCCAACAGGCACATGAGAAAATGCTCAGCATCCCTCAGGGAAATGCAAATTAATACCACAATGAGGTACCACCTCACACCGGTAAGAACGGCACACATTGAAAACAACAACAACAACAAATGCTGGTGACGATGTGGAGAAAAAGGAACCCTGGTACACTGCTGGTGGGAATGCAAGCTAATCAACCATTATGGAAGGCCGTATGGAGGTTCCTCAGTCTACTAGAAATGGAACTACCTTATGATCCGGCAATCCCGCTCCTAGGGATCTACCCAAAGGACACAAAATAACGATCCAAAAGAGCACCTGTACT
>JAGFMF010011638.1:4330363-4375971 GCA_019455555.1 Galemys pyrenaicus | reverse complement strand
AAACATGGATGGAACTAGAAGGAATTATACTCAGTGAAACAAGTCAGAAGGCAAGAGAAAAATCTCGGATGGCTTCACTATTAGGAGGAATATGAAAGAGCAACAACAATAAAGAATAAGCTCAAGGAATTGGGCAATTATAACGAAAAGCAAACAAAAACTCAACAAGACCAAAAAGCCAAGATAAAGCAAAGGGACCGTGGGGGGAAGGGGAAGGAGGGGAAGGCAAAGACAGGGATGAGGGCAGAAAGAGCACAAGGGACTGAGGTGATGGTGCATGGGTGGAACGGTGGTGGGTACTCCCTGGGGACTACAAACAATGTCAAATATAATTAAGTAATTAAATTGAAAAAAAAATAAAAATAGATGTGGGCTTAACTCCCTGGACTCAAGGACCTGAATCTGGAGCAAGTTTTTGAAACACAGTCTCTTTTCTTGACTGTGCAGAGAAAGGAGGTCAGGTTCTCCGAGCCCAACTATGGCAGCCCTAAGCCAGTGTCCCTTTGCACAACTGGATGGGAGGAAAGAGAGAAGGGACCAGGTGGAAGTATGGAGACCCTTCTCTGCAGGGACTCTAACCTGGCACTGACACCCTCTCTCAGTGAGACCCAGAGACCAGGGCCACACTCCTGCCATCCTCCCTCAGCAGCAGATCTCAGCCCAGACCCGCGGGGACCAGAAGTCTATGCCTTGTAGACTTGAACGTTCACAAGGTGCTATTTTAAATTTGGAGCAACTATAAATTGTTCTGAAATTTCTTCTTCTTTATTTTAAATTTATTTATCATATAAGAACTGGGGTACAAGCCAGAGACATGGAGAGTGAGAGGATTCATCAGAGACAGAATGGGGAGGAAAACAGTCAGATCCACTGAAGTACACTGCTGAGGGGAATAACAGGTGAGGCAGGAGAGGTCTGCTGCGCCATGTGGGTCACCTCCCTGGCCGGGGATCGAACTGGTGCTGCAGTGGCAATGACTACAGAAGTCACGCAGTGCGGCACCCAGCCCCTTGTGCCACCAGGGAGGCCCTGTTTTGACATTTCTAAGGCAGAGATTTTATAGAGGAGAAACTGAGATTCCAAGAAGCGTCATCCCAAACTTTACATGCTCAGTCACGGGGAGACCCAGGGCCATGTCCCAGGTCCGTGACAGAGCCCAGGTGCCGATGCAGACACCATAGTACGGACACCGCAGTCACAGGTCCCTCCACGGTCCTGTTGACCCAGATGTGAACTCGAAGCAGCAGGCATGAGGGGCACCCATAAAGCACTTCTATTCCTCTTCTGCTAACTTTGGCCATGTAAATTATTCAGAATTAATTTTGCTTGCTCCTGAATCTCCCTGCAGCTTTTCACAAGTAACTAATACTTGTCTTAATCATATCCAAGCCATAGCTTTATATGCCACTTGCAACAACACGTTCAATTATGATTGATTAGAATTTAAATTCTGATTTCTCTTAGAACATAATCAGTCCTGAATGGGAAATTTTTACAGTGACAATTAAAATAATGAAAGTGAACTTTAAATGACATTCAAACAGTGTCACCTGGGAGTAACTCCACAGTGCTGGCCTCCAGCTGCATTCTGGGAGCGCTGCTGCTCAGTTACTCCACAGGCCTCTGTCTGTCACTGTGAACACCTTTGGTGTGATTTGAGCACTAAGATTAACCCCTCTTGGTAACCCTTTTAAGACACTCTGCACGTTGCCTTTTAAAACACTTAATCTAGTGTTTCTCTGTGTTGATTCATATTTACATCTAAAAGGCATTTAATTGTGCAAATTTGTAAACACTTACCAAATAACTTCATCAAAGGAAACGCCCTGCTTGGGGAATCCTCTTTTAGGAAATAGATGTAAAGAGTCTTTCTAACTAGTACATCTGCGCCCTTTGAATACCACTAATGTGAAAAGTCAGCCCAATGTTGAGGTCCCCCTTCAAGTGATGGCTTCCCAAATTGGTTCTGATGAAAAAACAAACAAGCGAAAAATTATTCATCCAGTTGGAAACCTGGTCTTCTGTATTGTCTTCTCTGATTTCACAGAACAATGCTTTCACTGTTATTCCTAGAGCATCTGTACACAAATTCCATCAAGTAAATTTTGTCTAAGAAAGAAGACTGCTTTCACCCTGGGCTTTTAGAATGATTTGTTTCTCCTTCCTGAGCCAGGACAAAAAGATGCCTGGGTCTATCAGATCATCTAGTTGCGTTGGTTTCCATCACAAACAAATCCTTTTGGCCTCTCCTTTGCCTCTTCATTACTCACTAAGCTTCCTTCAAGTCTTGTTTCAATTTATCATGTTGTCTCAACCTGGAATGTTTGCATCCTTCTTGTTTCCCTGTGTCCCAACTGCCCATCCTTGAAGTGTGGCTCATTATGTGTCCATCTTCTCATTGATAGCTTCTGGGCCAATGTCAAGTCAGCTCTGTTCACTCTCCTCCCAGGTTATCCCTGAAGATTGGATTTAATCCTGCATTTTATTAAGATGTTAGTTTTACCATGTGGGAACCAGAAATTACCTTAAAAATCTTGTTTATTTTTAATAAAATATCAGACTGTAATAAAGATGATCAGTGAGATAAAAAAAAATGGCAAGAAATGTATTTTTGCTTTATGAAATTCCTGAGACTATACATTGAGTATGTTCCTCTCATTTCAAAGCTAAAATTTCTGGGACTCAGATGTTGTTCTATTGCTTTTCAGTGATTCTATTACAAATTGCCCCTCTCCCTGCTGTCCTCCCCAACACACATAATAGAACATAAGCAAGAAGTATGTATAATCTCTTGCATGCATCTGTCACAGCATTAAGCATAGTTCTTAGGAGACAGGGCCAGTGTCAGACCTTATCAGAAAATAAATGGCATGCTACACAAATTTTTGGAGAATTTAATGGAGACATTTAAAAGCATAGTGTCTTTAATACAATTCAAAGACAAGTGTAACACCCCAATTCTAGCAACTCTGTCTCCTCTGGGGAGGCATTACAACCTTGCATCTGAAAGAACTGAGTTGGAAGAGGACTGACTAAATAAATGGAGACAGCCATCTTGTAAAAACGGTGACTGGTAAAGGGAAGGGAACAATCAACTGAGACTGAGTGTGAAGGGAGCCCAGACACAAATACCCTGATCTTAATCTGTTCCCATCCTCTGATCACCTGTTTTTGCCTTCTATTGGCCAAACCCATGGGAAGTCAGAGGGTAAGGGATGGTGTGGCCAGCCACAGTTTGCCAGAAACTGAGATTTTCCTGACTGTCCTTCATCTCAGGAGATATACATTATGGGGGTCATAGTAAATAGCCATAATCTTGAACTATAAGAATCAGAATTATTGATAGTTGTAGGTCTATATTTTTTCCTGACTTATGATCTTAAAATAAGTTTAGGAGAGTGTGACAGTTAAACAAGAGTTCCTGATATCTCAGTTTCCCTAACTTCGACTAATTTTCACCAAAGCCCATAGATAACTTCCATCCCATTGACTATTCCAGATATGCTGGAAGACACTGTTGTCCTCTAGTCTTTGCACTGAATTACCCAACCACATAGCTATATCAGACCTTATATTAGATATAAGACATGTGCCTGGAAAATAGTGTGGGGTCACTACTCTCAAGAAGCTAGCAAGCTGTTAACTCAGCATTAACATGACATAACCTAGTTATGTTAACTAAGAGTTAACAGTATCAAACTATCTATAGATGATGAATAAAGGAAACCCACAGTTTCAGTCCTAGTTATGTCATAAGACATTGGAGAAATCCTTTTAACTTGATTCCAGTTTCCTCACTTCATTTCACTAAATGAAAATCTGGGATAAAAGGGACTTAGAAGCCTCTGGCTGTGCAATGCTATGACTAATGAGCGTTCAAGGCAGAGAACCATCTATGGGAATTGAAGACATCAGTGCAGTTTTCACAGCAGAAACAAAACTAGACTCACAATGAATGATGGTTGTGTCACAGCGACTCAGTTGTTACTACTTGCCACAAAGCTAATATTATTGACTGACTAATTCTCACAATAATAATTTCAGGTGGCTATTGATTATCCCAATTTCAATTGTGATGAACTTCAGAGAGTTTGTATATTTTTCCCATCATGATACAGATTTGTATGTCTATCATGTTTGTATGTGTCCCAATCACATGCACTATTCACTCCAAGTATGATTTTAATTGTTGTAGAGATAAAAGAAAAAAGTAAGTCTTCAACTTTCCCTAAGCCCAAACTTACAGAAATATATCCCTCATTCTCACGTATTAGATTTTTTTAAAATGACCACGACAATCACTTCTCCTTGGATTTCTGCTTTTACTGTGACTTCTCATCAATAATTGGACCTCATTTCCCTTACATTGAGTCTGAGTTTTTCTTCTGATTTGTTTTGGCTAATACAATGCAATAGCAGTGAAAATATGCCAGTTACATGCACATACCTCTAGAGATCATGAACAATTCTGCTGTCTCCCAGAATCCTTGTCAGTCACCATGTGAAGAAGCTCAGTGAGCCTGCTGAAAAGACCATTGGGAGCAGAGATAAACCATTCCAGCTGAGACCATCCTATGGTCTCCAGCCAACTTAAAAGGACTACAGAAGATGGGAAGGTCATGTTCAACTGACACTAGCCTAAGCTGGTGATGCACAAAATGCTGAGCTAAATAGAAGGCTGATATGCTAAGTCTTGGGGTGCTTCAAATGCCCGAACTGCCAATTGATTCATTCTTTAACTACTAAAGCAGTCCTCATTCTATCATTCTATTAGTGAGTCAGTCAGATTACCTATACCTAGAAAGAGGCTATCTTGGAAACTCCCTCTGGCCCTAATTTTGAAAGGCCACTATCCTCACACTGTGTCCTCCTAAGCAGAACCAAGATAACATTATTCTGGGCTAGGCACATTCATTTTCTTCTTACTAAACTAGTTGTTGAACCCTGACTCGGCTAAAGCAGAGTGCTCACATATGAAGAGGTTGGTCTTCCTAAACACCATGTTTGCCACGTGGCTGCATTTGGTGGTGTGACAGTGGCCAAGATTGCTCATAGAGTAGAAACTATGGAGGAAAGTAATCAATTTAGATTTAAACTTTGAGGTGAAATCCAGTAGATTCCTTCACTAAGACTGATTATCTCAATTTTTTAAGTCTAATATTTCTGGGTGATTAGAATTATAATTTAGTTCATTTAAACATCTACTTTCAAACTATTCATGTCTTTTTTCCCTTCAAAATTAACCCAAATAAATTCAAGGTTTCTAAAATGTTACATCAACAAATCTATTATACAATAAAATTACCAGCCATTAAAGAACCAAAGAAAGGGAAGTTAAAAATCAAGAAATAAAACCCACAATAGAAGAACACATTCATTAAAAAAAAGAGGGGAAACAAGGAATTTTTTCAATCTGATAAAGGGCATAAAGGACAAAAATTACAACTATCTTCATTTACAGTGGAGAAATATTAAGAAGCTCAGCTCAGCATCAGCAATAAAGATTAGATTTTTTATCTTATCAATTCTTTTCAATATCATACTGGAGGTGTCATCCAATGCAATTAAGCAAGGGAAAAAAATGGAATGAAGATTATTAAAGACAAAGTAAAACTTTTTATTTGCAGATGATAATGCTATATACATATAAAGTTCAAAAGAATGTCCAAACAAAAAAGAAAAACTACTAAATCTAATAAATTATTTGAAAAGTGAATTCAACAAGATCCAAGAATAAATATACAAATATCAATACAGTCTTTATACCCTAGCAATGAGCAACAGAAAAATTTTTTTAAAAAAAGTTGCTCATAATAGCATCAAAAACATAGACCTTATGACTAATAAATTAACAAAAAAATGAAACAAAAAAGAAAGCTCTATAGGGCAACA
The DNA here is from genome assembly GCA_019455555.1 of Galemys pyrenaicus. Lineage (NCBI taxonomy): Eukaryota > Metazoa > Chordata > Mammalia > Eulipotyphla > Talpidae > Galemys > Galemys pyrenaicus. The sequence continues at coordinate 4,370,079 of JAGFMF010011638.1, read as the reverse complement.
GCAAACTATTGCTGAGAGTATTTAAAAAATGCTTAAAGATATACCATGTTCATGGGTTAGAAAATACAACATTAAAAAAAAAGGTCACTTCTTTCCAAATTGGTCTGTAGATGAATTGCAGTGTAAGTAAAATCACAGCAAGCATTTGTGTAGAAATGGGTACCCTCATACTAAAATAGATAAAGTAGTGCAAAGTGATAGCCAAGCCATTCATGAGAAAGAAGACTGTAGCTATAGGATAAGCACCACTTGATTTTAAGGATGAAGGATAAGTACAATAATGAAGACAGTGATGCTTACATGTGGGTAGGGAATTGATCAGTAAAACAGAACTAGATTCATGCATAAGAGGTCAAGTTTTTTTTTTTTTTAAAGTAGCAATGCAATTTGGTAGGGGAAAGAAATAGGTCTTTCGTGAATGGTCCCGAGTCAACTTGTTACCTGTAAAAGGAGGTAATTTAAGTTAACATATAACCTCACATTTTATAGAAAGTTAGTCTGAGATGAACTAACTGTAAAAGCAAAAACTATGACACTTTTAGACAAAACAAATGACATGTTTTTAACCTTGTGGTAGGTAAAGATTTCCCAGATCTATTGATGAGCGTTCTCAACATGAAAGAAAGTTAAAAAATAAACTAAATTTTATCAAAATTAAAATCTTTTTCTCATCAAAAAAAGGCAAGAAGTAATAAGACACTAAATTACCTTCTTTTACAGGTAACAAGTTGACCCAGGACCATTCACGAAAGACATATTTCTTTCCCCCATGGAATTCCATTGCCACTTTTGTGAAAAATAATTTGACCTATTTAAAATTAAAATGAAAGCCAGAGCTTACAAAAAAAATTGTAATATACAGACATTTATACAGAATATATAAAGAGTGTGATAATCAAAAGTCAAAAGACTAAAAATATAGATAGGAGATACAGAAAAAAACACTCACAAAAAGATATACCATTAGTCCATAAATCTATGAAAAACTACTCATGATTTGCAATCATCAATGCAATGAAATTAAAAGCAAAATGAGATTTCATTATAACTAACATTAATTGTTTCAGATATTACAGGTGTGGGGCAACTGTAAATATCATGCATTGCAGGTAGAGATGGAATGGCATAACCACTGTGGAAAACCACTTGGCAATTTATTAAGTTTCAGTAATTCTACTCCTAGGGATTTACCCAAAATAAATAAGAAATTTTAAGCACACAAAAGTACATCTATAAGAAGATTTGCTTCAGTTTTACTCAAATGATCAAATGATTGGAAATCACCCAGATGTACATATTAGGGATCTGTGAACTAAACTGAAATATACAATGGAATATGACTCAGCAATGAAAATGAACCAATAATACACACTTCAGCACAAATCTCTCTCTTTTTTTTTGTTAATATTTATTTACTTATGCATACAAGAGCTAGGGCATAGGCCAGAGTCACGGGAGGTGAGAGGATTCACCAGAGACAAGAGTGGGGAGCAGAACAGGCAGGCTGACTTTTGAAACACACTGCTGAGGGGAGCAGTGGACTAGGCAGGAAAGGTCTGCTGTGCCATGTGGGTCCCCTCCCAGGCCGGCGGCAGGGATCATACTCGTGCTGCAGTGGCTGCGGCCTGCTTCATAGTGCGTTGCTTAACCCACTGCGCCACCAGGGAGGCCCCAAATATCTCTTTAAAATATCAGATTGTTTGAAAGAAACCAATCACAAAACAGTACCTATATGTGATACCATTTACATGACATTTGAGAACAGGCAAAGCTAGTCTCTGGAAATAGAAGTTAGAATAAGAGCAACCTTTCGGGGTAGGGCGGGGGGGAGGGGTGGGGGGAGAGTAGACTGGAAAGGGAAAATGGGACCCTTTAGGGTGACAACAATGCTCTATGTTTTGATTAAGATTTTGATTCATAATTCACTGAACTGAACATTTAAGATTTGTGCAGTTTCCTGAATTGTATCTTGATAACAAAAGGACTAACAAAATAAAATATATTCTAAGTAAAACTGAACAAATGTCTCTGAACAAAATTGATGTGCTTTTTCAAGTCTTCCTAGAAGATAATGAACTAAGACACTAGAACTCCCCTAACTGCTAACCCGACCCAACAGTACATAGACAAAGCCGGGACTTTGACCCTGTTGGGTCGTGTGAAGTCAAGGCAATGATAGCAGAGAGCGGTTGCCCGCATTCTGCCTACAGTGTCTCCTAGGCTTGCTAACAAGGACTCACGTCTACAAAACACACTGAAGTCTGTTGTCAGCCCAAGAAACCAACTCAGGAAGGATGATAGCAGAAAATCTACTACAGAAATCCTATCTAGGTTTCGCTCCAATTACAAAGGTGCAGTTATTAGCCCAGGTTTGACAACGAGTGCACAGACACTGGGAACCCTAAAACCCCAGATATGGAGATACTAAATAGAGGATCCTAATGAGGCTGCTCACCAAACTGGAAATACAAGCCTGGAAGCAAGGAACTAGGAATGCTTAATATGGTACAAGAGCTAGCCCAGGCCACTGGGAAGCTGAAGTATCCAAGTCAGTTTGTGCGTTAGTTTATTCTCTGCAAAGACCAGCTGAGTCTGCAGCCTGAAAATAACTAATCACCATCAGGGTAAGGGGGCTGCGGGGTAGCCCTGGTGTGTCATAGAACAGTACCTGTGTGTGCTACCAGAGGAGCCCCCCAAGTGTGAGTTTGGAAGAATCCTCAAAGATTCTCTTCTCCCTAGAGTCAGGGCCATGTAAAGATTCAAATCCCATCACTAATCCATCAGCGGTGCCTGCAACTCATCCTTAGTTATATAGTTTTAAATAAAAAGTGTTTCCAAATGAAATACCATGTCTTCGTGCCGGTAGCATAATGAGCCTGTTAGATATCCTTCATAAGGTCTTAATGTGTTATTAGCTTATCGGTGGCCCCCATCTGTGTAGAGGGGTTCCAAGAGAGCTATGTCAGGAGGGAAGGCCTAATTATGGGACACCTGAAAACATTCGACACTTATCAGGGGAACACACCACAAAGAGTTGAGGAAGGAATCTAGAGAAATTCACTGCTTTACCATAGAACTGCAGTCTGAAATCCTACCGCTCAGTGTGTGACATTACAAAACAGTCACTGATTCCCAACAGCATGTGTAGGGCGTGAAGCTGGGACTATGCTTGGTGTCAGGTTTCCTCTCCCTGCTCCTCTCTCTGCCACCACCCAGGCCCCCTACTCTCTGCTTCCATTCTCCCAGTTCCAAGACTGTCATCCTTTCCCTGCACCTCAGGGTCCTGGGCTAGTAATTCACACCAAGGTGATCATTAATGATAAAAAATTAATTTCAACCCAAAATGTTAATGGTTATTCAAATCAACTAACCAGCAGCAAAATACTGACTAATTCACTTGCAATCCATCAGACTTCATCCCAAAGGAATAGAGGGGTGAGTGCTACAGGCAGGCCCACAGCTTTCATGCACCCACCGACCAAGCGTCCAGCATGCACCTGCCTCATCGTGGACAGTGCCCCACATGTGTGCAAGAAAAGCAACGTACACTCCCAATACACTCCCAGGAAAGCCAGGCTGTGGACTGCAATGGTAACAGCACACAGATATTTAATGAGCTTTTAACTGGCATCAGACAAGATAAATGAGGGGATTCTACAATGGGTAACATTTGCGCTGCCTTCTCTCTGCTCCTGCCTTCGTGACACTTACAGCCATATGATTCCTGCCTGTCCCTGCAGCGAGCATTCGCTCTTAAACATTAGGGTGACATGTACTTAACCCATGATACTTAGATACACATCCGCGTGCTTGAGAAGTAGGATCAGAACAAAAGGCCTCTTACACAAAGTGAACAGACATGGCCTTATTCTTGTCCTCATGCAGGTTGCTAGAGGAGAAGGAAGGTGTTGTTATACCCAGATACATAAGTGTGAACTCTGATAGGAGTTATGGAGGACAAGTACAAAAGCGTAAGCGTAACCGTATAGTCTCCATAAAAACGTGAGGTTCCAGGTTCCCTACCCCACCCAAGGAAGGGCGGAGCTGAGAGCAGGGGGAGCAAAAAGGATGGAGAGAAGTTCAGTGGAGAAGACTTGGTGGAGGCATGTGGATGAAAGAGACATGTGAAAAAGAAGCCACACTTGCTTCTTGGCCTTGAACTTGCACCAGGAACTTGGAGGACAGGGAAGGAGGCCCTTGAAAGGCAGGTGGGTGTAGTCCCGTGGGGAGGCTGACAATTGCGCCCTTTATCTTGACTTGTACTATGACTTTGCTCCTTTCCTCCAGACTTGCCTGGGCCTTCTGCCCCTTCCTTGAGATTCCCCTCCAGAAAGTGCCTTAGACTTGTGCAAGCTTTTGGACCTCGGTGGCCCCACTTTGGCTCAATCCTGTTTGTCTGTGCATTTACCTACAAGGAGATGGATAACTTTGGTTGTTTCACCGGGAAACTATTTTAAACGTATTCTTTCTCGTCTCTCTATTGCACACTAATCGTATTAAAATTCTTTTCTATTGAAGGTCTTACACACAAGGAGTATATTTTGTGTTTATATGGTAGAAGGCAGAACCCATTTAAAGCAGGCAAATTTTTGGGTCTCAGGATTCCTCTCATTCTGCCTGTTAATATAACGGGGAGCCTGATAGACTCTTGGGGTTTGGGGAGGGTTCTCTGAGGCTGTGCTTCTTTGGCAGAGATGTGAGGAGAGCAATAAGAGCCAGCTAGGGAATGTGCAGGCGATGAGGTCAATACACTTAGTGGGCAGAGGAAAGAGCCAAGGCCCTGAGGCAGGGGCCAGGCACACCCAGGAATCAAGAGAAACCTGTGCACCCAGAGGAAATGCAGTCACGTGGGACCTGAGAGGTGGCCAGGCCTGACTCTGGTGGACTCCGGTGGGCTCTGTGAAGGGCTGTTCTTTATCCCAGTAACAATGGAGAGGCGCTGAATGATATCCGAACGAGGGCTTTCACGCTGCAGTGATGAGAACAGCTGGAATTAAGTCTTTACAGATGCCACCTTGTTTCCTCAGCCTCTCAGGAATGAGCTGACATTTCTGTAATCTGAGTCTATTAGGACGTGCAGACCTGTATTGGGGGGTAAATTATTTCCTTCCTGAGCCTTGAACTTCTGCAAATTGCAAAGATCTATCATCTAGCCTCTTAGGTTCTCCCATCTCTGATATTCTCTGATTCCCGCAGCCCACACATGATCTCCATAGTAGTTAGCAGCATGGCCAAAGGCACCCAGTCTTTCTCGAAGCACGTTATGGGACCAACAGTGCTGGATCCTTGGAGTTGGGGGTGGGGGAGGGCAATGGCTTTTAAGCAAAAGTGACCAGTGAAAATTCTAGGTGGATGTTAGGAGCCAATGTGTGACTTTCAAGCTCCAAGCCCGCCATAGTGGCCGGCAGTATCCTCATGGTGGAGTAGGGGGGTCCTGAATGAGGACAAGGGGAAGCACAACTCTCAGACCACCTGCAATGGGCGAGTAAAGTGACTGACTGACTGATGACTAAATAAACAAGTAAGTAAAAAAAACGAAATGGAATAAGAAATAAAGACAAGCCTGGAATAGTGGTAAAATACCTAAATCCTGCCTTTGAGAATCAGTTAGCTCCATGCACTATTATGCTCATATCATAATATCATAGATGGTGTGTAGGGGAAAAGCACGTAAAATGTATACAATGTTTTTGTGACCAAATCTTATTTCAGGTAACAGAGTAATATTAGGTAAAAAGACACAGAGACATAACGGCGTGTCAGCGCCCCACTTCCTGACGCAGCGCCACGCAGCTCCACATCAGCAAGGACTTCTAAGCCAGGGACTCCATCCATGGCTTATCACTGATGCTCAGGATATATTTTAAACCATCACAGCCTGTGAGATGATATTCTCCAAGCCATTCACTCTGTGCCTTTGTTTATCCCATCTGTGCAATGGAACTGAGCTCCTGGAATTGCAAGAGCTTGAGGTTAATCAGATCAGATTTGTAAAGAGATCTCCATCGGCCAAAGGGAGTGGGCTGATGCGGGCTCTCAGTCCTGACGAGAGCACACGGGCAAAGCCACTGCCAATCTTTTTCTCAGCCTTTTCACCATTCAGTGAAAAATTCAGGCGCCAGAGGAAACTGTTAGGGCTTTCATGCTGCAGTGATGAGAGCAGCTGTAATTAAGTCCTTACAGATTCCACCTTGTTTCTTCAGCCTCTCAGGGATGAGCTGACATTTCTGCGATCTGAGTGAGGTAGGAGCTGCCTCTCGAAGCAGTAATTTCTCTCTTTATCTTTTGTCCTGTTGGACTCTCAGCCATCTTTGATGCCAACCTCCCACTGTCATCCCAACCACCACACACACACACACACACACACACTTACAATACTCACATCACGTAAAAACACTGACACACTCACACATCACTCTCAGTCTTCACATCATACTCTTAGTCACACACCCCACACTCACATTCACCCTCACACGTCAAACCACACACCATACTATCCCACTCACACTCCCTGAGGCAGGGAGGAGACAAACACACTCTCACACTCACACACACCACCTTCACAACATACCTCCTCGCGGCATACTTTCTCACATTCTCAGAATGCACCCGTGCTCACCACACACTCATACCTGCCATATCCACACACACCGCATCCACCCGCCACCCTTGTACACTCACATATGCTGGTACACACAACCGCATTTACACACACACGCACACACACTCACACATTAGCATTGACATATCAGGACAGAAAGAGCCAGTGATCAGGCCCTCTCGTGTGGACCGTGGCAGAGAAATGAGTCACACTGGAGGTGTGGTGACTGAGTCTCGATTTGGTTCGATCGGGTTCTGGACTGCTGCCAACTGGGGAGTTAGCAATAAACCCACAGCATCCAGTCAGCACACTCATCTCCTTCTGTACCAAGTCATGGAGAGGACCTGAATTTGGATCTAAGATCCTGAGTTTGAGATTCGCTTTTGTTAAAACAGCCTGTGTGATCTTGGACAAGTCACCTCATATTTCTGTGTCAGTTTCCTTACCCATGAATGACCTGAGAACCAAAAAAGAGAACTTTAAAGAACAGATCTGCCAGCGCAGGACTCCGTGGTCTTTCTCTTCGTGGGACCACATCCCCACAGGGGGAAATGTGACGTGCCATTGGACGCATGCGTTGTTTTACAGTTCCCTGATGTGCATTTTAGCTGATTCTGTCTGAGGAAAAATGATCCTGTGCTGCGTCCTGGGCCTACCCTCCCACAGGGGTTGAGGGAGTCTGTAGGCTGTCTTGACTCAGGCCACCCTGAGGTGAGGAGGCGAGCAGGAGCCCCCAAAGGGAGAAGGGGGTAAAGTACTCCCCCTGGAGTGAGTAGCATCCAGGGGCCCTGCAGATGGAGGGAAGTTCTCCTGCCTCACAGGGGAGGGCAGATGACGGACAGAGGGGTATAGCAGGGAGAGTAGTGAGGCTGTCTCCCAGGAAACAGGCCTGTCACCTCCTCCTCCTCCTAGTTATTCTCCATTGTTCGCCACTGAATACCTCATTTTCTTGGTTGAGAGGCCTTGGATATCCCAGCCCCTCCCTTGAATCTGCCGGGCCCCCTTCTCCTTCCCTCCCCACACTTACCTCTAGGACAAGGTTGTTAACGAGTCTCTAAAAAATAGACAGTTCACCGCTGACTTGGTAGTGGGAATTTTATGGGGATTACACCTGAGAGGAAAAATCAAACACTATACAAAAATGAACAATGATGTAATATATCTATATATTTCAATAAATATATTTAATTAAAAAAAGAAAAAGCAAACAAAAACAAAACAAAAGGAAATGGAGTCATCGGTCCCCATGAGAATCTGAATTACAGACGCAGTTGCCTTGGGCACACACAACCCCCGTACAGTCCCTTTGCACAGTCATTGCTGGGACACTTTGTGGCCGTCGGGGTCCTTGAGGCTGGTCCGGTACTTTAGACTTCCCTGCCTACAAGAATCTGTATTTCGGTTCTAGGAGAGGCCAACCCATGCACTTATCTCTAAATAAACCCTTCCGCAGGAAGAAATGAAGCCTTTCAACTCTTTCTGATATATGAGAAGAGCTATCCCAACTTTCAGAGCACCCTTAATGTAGATCCACTGTTTCCCACAGCAGGGCATTTCAGCAATGTGGGGGCTAAACCCTCAAACCATTTTTACCTGGGACGAGGGTCCATGAGTGGACCAGGCATTGGTGTGTGTTCATCTCTGGGGTGCTAGTGTCAGCTACTGCCTAACCTCCCTTTCGTTGCCTACCTCGGCTGCTCATAGCAAGTTGGCTGGTGCCGCCAGCTATAAGATGGAACTTTTCTAGGTTGGGGCATTCGTATTTAAAGAAGGTAAATCTTATCCTCTGAATGGTATTGGAGGGTAACCCTTACTTAGTTAAGTAACTAAGGGTCAAAATGAGTCTGACCCCTATTTTCCTAAGTTGCCTAATTATAAAAGTTCTCACCACTATGTTGGCCCAAAATATAGCTTGGCTTTTCAAGTTCCTTAAAAGAAATCTAGCCTGCCTAAACTCATATATATTTGTGTTTTTGCTATTGGATCATGCTTCCTTACCCCCAAGATAAATCTCTTCTCAATGATTAAGACCAGATAGATGATAAAAAAATACTGAGGTCTTATATCCAGGAGAATATGGTATTGCAATCAGCTGGCAAAATCTGCCATGAACAAGAGTTAGAGTGACGATGTGAGTTACTGTTATTTCCATCTCGGACCTAGAACAAGAATGTCATCACCTGCTGGGGTTCTGAAATTGTATTGCCTAATGGCCTACTTGAGTTTGCTGGCCTTTGAATGCTGTGCATTGAACTATTCAGCTGCCCCAGATGTTAGGTTAATTTCTCCAGCTGCCACATCTCTCCTTCAAAGCTTGTTTTTGTTCCTCAGTGGTGCAGATTACTCCCAGACAAAGGAAGGATAGCTTAGAGCTAAAGTTTATGGAGTGATGATTAAACCCAAGGTCTCTGATAACTTAATTCTAGAGCTTGATGGCCTCAGGGATGGTCCTTGTTTTCTCTGATTCTGTGAATCTTCTCATTGATGAACAGGATGGGAACCAAAGATAAGAATCTGATAAAAGGAGAGAAGAAGAAAGAAAATCACCAAGAAGCAGCATGAAGAATTCTTTAGGCCCATCACTCCTGGGTGCCTCTTCCTAGTGTTACAGGGTAACCTTAATATAAAATGGGGTTTTTTTACTGGGTTTTTTACCCGTGCACTTAGAAGATTTTTATATAAGTCCCAGCTTCAGGCACACGTGATAAAAGTTATTAACAGGTTTTATTTTATGAAAGAAGGGGAATAAAATAGTGATAATACTAAGGGAAAGAGAGGGATACAAATCCGTAAATACCAGATTTTTTAAGCAATGGCGTGTTGAGAGCTGGCTTCGAGTTGAGAGAGATGGCTTTAAAGGAAGAGAGATGGCTCCCCAGGAAGAGAGATGGCTTTTTTAAGGAAGAGAGCGAGCCCAAGGCTCTGGTTTTATAGCTAGCCTGGCTGTTTAACTGTACTTTTAGGTCCCAGTGATCTACTCTTTGATAATTATTTTACTGGATTTGTGGTTTTGGAATACTGATGGCTTGGAGTGGGGGTTGGAGTCCACACATCATTTGTATAGTTTATTTGGGACTGTTACAGGGCAACCTTAATATAAAATGGGTTCCCCACACTGGGTTCTCCACCCGCGCGCTCAGAAGACTTAAAAGTTTTAACTCCAGGTACATGTGGCAAAAGTTATTAGCACATTTTATTTTATGAAAGAAAGGGGAATAAAATAGTAATAACACCAAAGGAAAAAGAAAGGGATATAAATCCACAAATACCCTACCAGATATAAGCAATGGCGCGTTGAGGGCTAGCTCTGAGTTGAATGAGATGGCTCCGAAGGAAGGGGTCTGGCTCCTCCATAAGAGGGAGGGACCCCAAGCTCACCTCTGGTTTTATAGCCAGCCTGGCTGCTTAACTCCACCCTCAGGTCCCAGTAATCCACTCTTCGATAATCATTTTATCGGATTTGTGGTTTTGGAACACTGATGGTTTGGAGTGGGGGTTGGAGTTCACACACCCATAATCCATTTAGGACCACCTTTCCCCCTAACAGGACTACCCTTCCCCCTAACACTAGGATGCCCAGGACTACTTGGATCCAGGCTGGAAAGGACACGGCAGAGCACAGCTGCTTCCCCAGAATCCCTAGGTGTGAGTGTCGGTATTTCCAAGTACCAGCTATGCAGCCTTGGGAAGGATCCTTTGCTCCTCCATGCTTCCGGTTTCTCATCTGTAAAAATGAGGATGGTAACTGCTCCTGCCACAAAGGGTTGTAATGAGGATTAAATTAAAACATTTATGTGAAACACAGTCATGTCTGGAATGCAAGGAAAACTCCATAATACCGTTAGTAGATGTCAGATGCCACATTAAGGACAGATATATGACTTGAGTCATCGAATTCGAGGTAGGCCTTGACACTCCCAGTTTTCTCATGACAAAGGGGAGGCACAGAGAAGTAAGTTAAGTGCATCATTCAAGGTGACACAGAGTAAACGTCTCAGAACCAGATCCAGCCAGAAAATGCTTTCTCCATAAGGAGATCTGGAACGGCTCTCCCATGCAGAGGACAGGACTGCAAAACAAAACTGGAAAGCAGACTTGAGATGTGTCCCTACAAGGCACTGCCTCGGGCACACTGCACTCCCCCCTGGCCCTTGGCAACCTAAATTCAGCTGCCTCCGCTGTGACCAGAAAAGGTTCCAGGCCTGAGAGTCCCAGGCACAGCTCCTATGCCCCGTCAGCCTGCAGAGTCTACAGCGGGCGCCTCTGCCAACTGAAAGTCACCACAGGCTCTACCTCTTCATGGGCGTCTCCTTCACCCAAAAGTGAGGTGCTGTAGGAAGGGCTTTTCTCCCAGAGAGAAGCAGAAGCTGAGAAAGTCTTCTTGGTTCCATCCTTTATTGGTTCAACTTTTCCTTTCTATTTTTCCAGCCAAGTCAGAGGTGCACCCCAAATTAATTCCAGTGTTAATGTTTAACGAGAGGAGAGAGGGATCCCACAAATGTTTAGGGGAATTAGTTCAAGTGAATTACATGCAAATGCAATGATAAAGTACAGGACACCTGTCTAATCAGCAGGAATGTAAAGTCAGGTGGTTTGCTCCAGGGAAGCTTCTTTCAAATCCCAGATCAGAATCCCAGGGTCAGCTGATTCTGCCTCCTCTTCCTCCCTCCCTCCTGCTTCCTCCTCTGGCAGGAATCTGGGCCACCCTCCCGCTGAAGCCGGCTTTCAGAAACCTGGGATCTCTATCTTCCCTGCAGAAAAGGAATTTATTAAAATGTTCGCTGCATCCTGAATTGAGAAATCAGCTGCCTGGAATCCATGATCAATATGTTGTCTCTTGGTGATAAAGTGTTTCCCTGGATGTGCTCCTCGTGTTCCTTCCATGGTTCAGGGCTTCTGAAGATGGGGGAGGTTTAGCCTGCAGGGGCTCGCCCTCCCGGTGGGCAGCCAGCCAGCTCCCTGGCACCAGCACAGCTCCCACTCAGCCCCCACCCACCTGGCCCTCAGCAGGGGGCCCGAACAAAAGAACAGTGCCACTCCCAGCGGGCTCGCCTGTGGATGCTTGCAGAGAGAGCTGCAGTGTCTGTCTCGGTTCCTGCCGGTTCCTGCCAAGCTCTTACCTTCACAGCAGGGCTGATGTGGGTGATGTGGGTTCCCCTGGCGACATTACAATGCACCAGCCGGCCTCTCCAAACCGAGAGCTGAGAGCTCAGGCTTGAGGACGTGCTTTGCTCAAATGCCACGTGGTTTCTCCCATCATCTTCATGTGTATGGGGCTGTCCTGGGTCTGGGGGCTCACTCCTACTCAATCCCTTCCTTCGGTCACTTTCTCTCCACTCACAAATTTATAGCCAATCTCTGTGACTGGCAAGGCCACAGTAATGTTTGCCCTGCTCCCTAGGGGCCCGCTTATTTGCAAATCCCAAGGGTGCTGAGAACCCCAAATGTGCAGGCTGGTCTTGGCATGTTCTAGCCTAACATCAGCACCCAGACATGCGGCTGTTGGCTTGTAGATGACAGGAGGCCTTTGGTCTCATTCTGATTCTTGTTGCCTCCTCTTACTCTACTCCTCTTCCCATGGGTGAGGAGAGTGTGTGCAATCCTGAGCCCACGGTCAACCAAGTGAGCAGATAAGGTGCTAGGAGGGTTGAGGATAGGAAGAATAGGCTGCCAAGGCAGTGATGGGGTGCTGCCTGGTGTGCTATTAGCTGCACCCTCTCTGGACAGGGTCGGAGCTGCAAGCTCATGCAAATTCGTCTGGCTGTGCTTTGCATGCCTGTGTGTATACTTATGTGCGTGCACAAGTGTGGGTATGTGTGTGCATGTCTGTCTTGGGATGAGACTGATTTCCATGCTGCTGGATCTTGAACTATAAGTCAAGTGCTGAGACAGAGTCGAAGGTGTATTGTATATAGGACAGTGATGGATGCATTGAGGACCACCCCTAAAACCCAGTGGTTCAGAACAGCAGTGGTTTGTTTTGGGTTTCATCTTTGCAGTTTGGCTGCAAGTGTGCTTATCTAGACTGGGTTTTGCTGCAAAGATCTGCTCCAGGGACCTTTGTGAGTTAGGCATGTTCTGGACTCTTTTGTGAGTTAGGCATGTTCCCATGGTGACAGCAGAAGCACATATACAAGGCCCGTGATGAGGCACTATCAAGGATGTGGACGCCGGGAGGGCTGGAGAATCCCGGATGGAACTTCAGTCTCCATGTTTGCCCATTCTGCCCTAGCTCAGACCAGCTACGATGGAACTGCTCCTCTAGATTTTACCATTCTTTCCAGTCAGTCCCTTCTGGTTTCCTGGGGGCAGAGGTCCTTGTAGGAGGAGTCTTTGATCCAAGCATCACGTGGCAGGGGAGACATCTGTGTTCTTTAGGGAAGATCGCTCAGGGTCTGGGGTCCCAGAATTGGGCAGAATTTCCTCTGAGCCTGCTCATGGCATCTGGAGAACTGAGAATCAGGTGAGCTGATGCCTATCTCTGCTCTGCTTGTCCCTAGCTAGCAGTGCCACCCTAGGGAACTGATTTTAATTCATTTAAATCTTCTTTGATCCTATGAGTGAAGAAAATCTCGATTTTTCTCAATAGGAATAAGAATTTTAATATTCTACCTCTTCCCTAATCTTCCTGTTTGATTATCAATACCATTTTCTTTTTTTTGGTGCAAGAAATCATTATAGTCATCTTGCATCATTCTGTATCATATTTTTAAAAAATTTTTGGTAGTAAATATTTTCCCTTATTTTTTTGTTATCCAGAAATGGAATGTGCTTCCTGTGTTTGGGGTGTGTCCTACTGTGCACATTTGACATAGAAGGAGGCAGGATACACTTTCTATCAGGGGAACAGAAAGACAAGTCACTTTTCCAGTCTCCTTGGGAGCAGGGTGTGGATGTTGAACCCACACATGGCCAGTCCTGTGTCCTTCCCAGATTCTGTGCTGTGAGTTGTTGCATGGAGGACAGGAAAGGGGGCTGTCCTGGAAATAGCATCAGTAGCAGCAGCACAGAGGCCTCTCCAGGAGCTGGGGTGGCACCAGGACAGAGGGCGCACTGTTGGAGAGCTGCAGTAGGAGCAAGGTAGTAAAGGGAGAACAGAGGGAGGATTGGTTGGTTGATTCTCAGGCTCTCAGTATAAATCAATGGAGAACTTGACCCAACAGGGTCAGAGCACCTGATTTCCTTAGACAAGATTGCTACTCCAAGCCCCATCTGGGATACTTAAAACACCTGCCACCCCCACCCAAGGGCTACAACCAAAACAAAGAAACATTTGAACAAATAGAGTTTATGTACCTGTCCAAAACAGGAGCAAATACCCCAGGGCAAGGTTCTCCTTGAAACCCAAAGAGAGGATTTCCTGATATGTACCACCCATATGAACTACTATGTGCCCACTGCTGCATCTAATGCTTAAAAGAGCCTACAGTGGAATATGACGCCACACCATAAGAGACACAAAGAAGGAGGAGGTGGCAAGAGGACCGGATCACTATGGATCCCCCTCACACAACCGTGGCACCCACAGTACAGTAGGATGTTCAAGTTCCTGAGCCTGCTGGCAGTGGCCCTCCTCCTTTCTGCCCTGGTCCTCTTTTATACCTACTACTGCTCGCCTGTCCTAGTTCTCAGATTACTTCAACAGGTGCAAAGGCAACAGAAGAACACACCGCAAATACCAGAGGATAAAACAGCAACAGAATCAAGATAAGGAAAACATGAGGCAACTGCAATTATAAATAATGGCACTAAGAAACACTATAAATGATTTTAAAAATACAGTTGATGGCCTCAATAGCAGACAAACTATTGAGCTCGAAAGTACAATGTTGGAGAATGCATGAATAGAGCAATGTCAAGAGAAAGAATAAAAAATAAAAACAGTGTAAGATCCCTGGGACAACTTACAGAGAAATGGCATCCATATCATGGAAATCCCAGGAGAAGAGCATAGAAAATCTACTTAAAGAAGTAATTACTGAAGAGCACCTCAATCTGGGAAATGAACCAGGCATTATGATCTAAGAGGCCCAATGAATTTCAAAGAAAATAAGCCCACACAGATACACACCAAGACACAATACAGCTGCTGAGAAACAATGACAAGGATAGAATGTTAAAAACATCAAGAGACAAACAGGCGACCTATCTGGGAACACCTGTCAGACCACCAGCCCCTGTCTCAGCAGAAACACTGCAAGCACCAAAGGACAGGAAGGAGGTATTTAAACAACTTAAAGAAATAAACTTCTATCTCAGAATCTGTTACCCAGCAAGAGTAACGAATAAGACAGAGGGAAGAATAAGGAGCTTCACTAAAAAGCAAAAACTGAAAGAATTTATCATTACCAAGTCACACTTGAAGGAAATTCTAAAGGGTTTATTAAAAAGCAACAGAACAATGAATAACGAGGGAACAGAAACCTAAATCATTCAAATGGAGGAGGAAGAAGAACGCAAACATATGGCCTGTCAGAACCAGAGACCAGAACGTTCACTGAGTCACACTAATAGTCCATCATATAGTACTCTTAGAAGAAACGCATAAGACAAGGAAAATGAAATTTTGAAAAAAGAATAAGAAATGCTCAAAAAATAAAAAGATAAGAAAACAAGAACAAAAAATAAAAAAATGGCACTGAGCACGTATGTCTCAAAAATCATTTTAAGTGTAAAGTCAAATCATTGACTTTACCATAAAAAGATGTAGAGTGATTGAATAGATTTCAAAACAAAGTACAAACTTCTGCTGTTTACAAGAAACTCACAAAGACAATGCATATATAAGTAAGCATACACTTACATGAAAATGGCAACCAAAATAAATCAGGACCAGCTCTGCTTATATCTGATAAAATAAACTGCTAATTAAGAAATATAAGTGATATACTATACCATGATTAAAGGTCTAAAACAAGAAGAAGAAATAACATTCATAGTATATATGCACTGAATGGTAGGGCATCAGAAAAATTAAGACAATAGTAGAAGAGAGACATTGACAATAATCCAATAGTACTAAGGAGTTATTGTAATATTATATTGCATATTTCATGTTATATAGTATATAATATTATATATATTATGTATAGGATATATATATTATAGAATGTGGAGAAAACGGAACCTTATCACACTGTTACTGGATGTGTAAACTGGGGTAGCACTATGGAAAGCAAGCTGCATCTACCTTGAAAAACTAAAACTAAAAATACCACAGCACCTGGCAATCCCACTTTGGAGCATATACCCACAAAGTGTAAAACCATCAATATATATATTTCTTGGTGTCCACAGCAGCATTATTTCCAATGGAAGCAGCCTAAGTGTCCACGGACAGATGGCTAGATCAAGAAGGTGTGGTACATTCACACCATGGAATGTTACACAGCCATAAGAAAGGAGGAAATACAGCCATTTTCAACAAAATGGGGGGATTTGAAAGAATTGTATGTACCAGGGGGCCTCCCGGGTGGCGCAGGGGTTAAAGTCTCAGTGTTATCAAGCTAATCACCAGTCACTGCAAACATGAGTTCCATCTCTGGCCAGGGAGGGGACCCACATGGTGCAGCAGACCTTTCTGTCTACCCCACTGCTCTCCTCAGCAGTGCATTTTAGTAGATCTGCTTCCTCTTCTCCCCACTCTGTCTCTGGTGAATCCTCTCACCCATTTCCCCCCAACTCCCATCTCTGACCTACACCCCAGTTCTTGTATGCATAAATAAATTTTTTTTAAAAATTAAAAAAAAGAATTGTATACAGCAAAGTAGGTCAGAATGATAACAACTAAATCAGGATGCTTATACAGCAGGTAATTTTATAATGCAAAACACTTTAAAAACCAGTGGACATCAATAAATATCCTGAGGGCTCTAGGGTTCAGAGGGAGGGGAGGAAAAGTGACACTGGGGTGGTGATGGGGAAAAAAACTGAATACAAATTGGCTATTATTAAAAAAAAAAAGGGAAAGAATAACAGGATGGGGACTAAAGCAGCATGTGTGTGGGAGGGGAGAGCCAATGGAGGGGAATGAGGTGTTTGGGAGCCATAGTTGTGTTCAATTTGCTTATCATTTTATTGGTCTGTTAGGGCTCCCATAACAAAAGACCAGATTGTGTGGCTTAAACAATGGAAATTTATTTTTTTAGAGTTCTGGAGGCAGGAAGTCAGTTTCTGGTGAAAAGTCAACTCCTGGCTGGCAGCAGGTTCTGGTGTTCTCACAGGGCCCTTCTTTAATGGGAGAGCAGCGTCCGGTGTCTCTTCTTCCAGGGACACACATTCCATGGGAGAGAGTCCTGGCCCCGTGACCTCCAACCTTAACTATCCGTCCCTCTACATACAGCCACACTGGGTGTTAGGGCTTTGGCTTATGAATTTGGCAGGAGAGGGCACAGCATTCAGTTTATAGCAATCACTAATATGCTAACCTTGATCCTCTCACCCAGGCTGGTCTGTCCGGCCAGCATCATTCGGCAGAAGTTTCTCTTCTTTCTCTATCCTCAGTCTGAAACTGTCTATCTCGGATATTGCTCCTTCCTAGGGGGCCAAGGACGGTCTTCACTAGAGAGTGCCTCACTGGAGGCCTTCCGCATACATCTGGGTAAGGAGGTGGACAGGAGATCTGGACCCTTCCATGCTTGGTTTCCTCTTATCTTACCCCATCTACCTAAGATCCAAGGTCCTGAAATAATCATTATTTTGTAACAGGGTCGTCCAGGGAAAGGGGAAAGTTCCAGAATCCTGGTTCTGTCCTAAGTGGGTGGAGCTGAGGAGAAAAAGAAAATTCTGCAGAAAGGAGGACAAAAAAAAGGAAGAAGAAAGCAAGATGGAGAGCAGCAAGGAGACCTGGAGGAGGCACGTGGTGGAGCAGAGCCACATGTGAAGAAAGCTGCGCTTGCTTTTTAGTCTTGGACTGGTTGGAACAGATGTGGGTGAGAGACCCGTGGGGAGATTAACAATGGCAGCTTTCATCTTGATTTTGATTTTGCTCTTTTCCTCCCAAATTTATCTAACTCTTTCTAACCCTTTTCTATGGGTATCTATTGAAAAGTCGTTTGGACACGTGTGGCAGGCTTTTAGGCCTTGCTTTGGGCCAATCCTATTTAGCTAAATAAACTTTACCCTCAAGGAGATGGGTAACTTTAAATGCTTAACTTAGTAACTATATTCTTTGTCCTTTCTGTATTATACCCTAATTGTATTAAAGTTCCTTTCCATTAAAAGCCTTATCTGTTTATCTTAATGCGGCAAATAACAAAACCCATTCAAAAAAAGCAAGTTTGGGGGTTCTAGGGTGCTCCTCTCCCTACCCTGTAACAATTTCACTCCTGGCCATTATTCCACCATGCAACTGGATGCGTTCAATCCCATTTTAGTCTATAGAAAAAAAAGGTCCTCAAATGGCATTCAAACTTGAATTAAAACACAGGAAAAAAAAATTGGAGTTGAGCAGGTCTCTGGTGTGGAGGGATGAAGGGTATATTGGTGTCTAAATCAGCCTCCAGCCCGTTCCAGCGCCACTTGCCTGCTCTGTGTCTGACCAAATCACTCGGACACCCTCCACCCCTCCCCCAAAACAACCCACTACTCCAGATAATAAAACTTCTTTTATAATCAAGCAAGAAATAGGAAGTGAAAGTATTTTGGTAAGGCGGACCTCCCAATCCCACAGTGAGTCAAGTAGACCCAGGAAAGGGGGAAGTGGCCTGGATATGCCTGGCATCCTAAATGAAGGCAGCCCCAGTTAGCACAGCCTTGTTTGTGCCACAGGGGGGGCCCTGGAAGCCCTTCATTCCTAATTACCCTTAGATAATGAATGAATACAATGGTAAATGTTATTAGAATAATTGACTGTTCTTCAAGAACAAGGGACAATTAGAATAATTCCCCATTAGTATTCACATGTCCCTTTGCTCTAGAGGCTTCTACCACCTTGGGCTCCCAGGGCTCCCATTACAGGCACAGGACCCCTCTGTAGCACCAGGCTGCATCCAGCGGGGTTATTAGGCAAAGGAAGCTATTGGCTGTGTAATTAACTATGTAATTAACTCAGAGTGCTGAATGCAATCAGTGCCTAATCTAATAGAAATGTGTAATTAAATTGCATCTTTAATCCCTGGGAAAATCTCTGGATTTGGGTGTGGGAATCAACCTGGCAGGGTGCCCCCGGGTCTCCATTATCTTCAATTAGACAATTAATTGATATTCAAGTTACCTTTCTCATTCAAACCTAATTGAATTTCTCCCTACTCCTGGAGAGGTGTAATGTGTTTATAAAGATGCTCCTCTCCATGCACCACCCAGAGAACCCACAGCAAAGCGGTCATCACCTAGCTCCCACTGCCACTTACCCGGATAGGAGATGCCAGCAAGTGGCCCCTTTAAGAGATTGATTGGTGCTTTCTTTCTCCTTGGTATCTTTGTATCTAAATGGTGGTAACTGGCTGGAGAGCAGCTTAATCTGTGACTAATGAATTTTTCCTCCTTATTAGCTCCAAAGTCAAGCAGTTGTCACCAACATCTCCATTTTGTCTTCCAGCTCTCCTTTCACCCTCCCAGATCCAGGTGCCTTCTTCCTTAATTCCCTTGAGCCCCCCTTGAGCCCTGTTTCCCAGCATCCCACGAAGTGGAATCCTACCATCAGACTCTTATCTGTCTCCCTCCCCAGATTTACCTCTGGAAAATCTAATGGGCTTTTGTCAAGATTCCTTGCTGCACAGGATAATGCCACAGCCCAGGAACCCTGAGAGCCCCCCCACCTCCCCACCCGCCTCCATCCTCCCACACCTCAAGGCTTGGCATCCCCCCTACCCAACCCCATGCACTGGAGGGAGGGAGTGGGAAGGGGAGAGGAAAGACTCCAGAAGTTACACTAGCGATGGAAGGGAGGAGGGACTTGCAGAGCCGGTGAAAAGCAGAGGAACACAATGGGAGGTGGAAAGGCAGCAGCAGGGGGCTGGGGAAGGGGGTGAAGCCGGCTAGAGAAAAGGGCAGGTGGGACTCTGTAACAAAGGAGGAGCAGAACCTCGGAGCAGGAAAGGAGAGGAGTGAGAAGGTGGAAGAGAAAGGCTGCAGTTAATAGAGCTGTCCTCAAGGACACTGAGCCAACCAGCTTCGGTGTGTGTGGGGGGAGGGGGGGCCGGGGTGGGGGGTGCTGGGGGGTGCGCAGGTCTGTGAGAGGCTTGAAGATCAAAGGGAGGCGGCCACGGAGCAGCCTCCAGCTGCACTGTACACCTGATAGCCTAATCTGAAATGAGAATCTTGGGAGGTGTCGTCATTCTCAAAATGTCTTTTTTTAAGCAAAAAAATAAAACTTTCTCATCCCCTCTGCCTTCACAAGTTGAACAAAAACACATCCATTCAGAGACATCACTTATCTCCAGTGGCAATCAGCTTAAATATGTCCCATTATCAAGCCGCCTGCTACTGTACATCAGTGGGTGTTGTGCCAACACAGAGTGGAGTGTGGAGAGCACACTAGTAATTACTTGTCTGTTAGAGAAACTTCAGCTCCAGGAAAGGGGAGAGGAAAAGTGAAAGTCAGTGAAACAGAGGAGGCTACACTGGGAGCTGCAGTGAGCTGGGGGGTGGGGAGTGGGGAGCAGGAGTCTGGGGGAGCCTAGGGTAAGGGTAGGACTGTCAGGTGGTCAGAAGGGTCCTTTCCCAGCACTTCCAAGAGCTGGGACCGAGGAAGCACAGTGGAGAGGAACCTGCTTTCACTCCATCACAGGGTCCAGTTGGTTGGTGACTTGGGTTAGAGCTGGGGAGGCGTGAAGATCCACTGAGCCCAGATATTCCCTATACTTACTTTGAGTCCTACTGGGAAAGTGAACAATACTGATATTTTGGTCATGCAATGACCTTTTTCTTGCAATCCCTTAAAAAACAATGGTACCCTTGCCAGGGATTTTAGTCTTGAATTGTCTATACGTATATCGTAAATCACAGAGTGTTTCTGCTTTTTCACTATTTTGCCTAACCCAGGCTGGAGCTGTAGTAAATCCTCAATACATATTTGATGAATGGAATGATGCCTCCACAAAGATAAACGAGTTTTAGTTTTAAGGCTCCTACTACTTGTCAGACACAAGCCGTCTGGGTCCTCTCTTTCATCTGATCAGAAGGAAGCTGAGCCTCAGAATGGGTGACTTAAGTGCCCAAGGCCACAGATCCAGTGCAGGCTGGTAAAGCTCAGTTCCAGCACTGCCCATGGCTGTCATGCCCCATTCAAGTCAAAAGAAGGCTCAGCCCTAGCTTCTGGTTCGGCTGCAAGGAACTGGGTGACCTGGCTAGGTCTCTTCTAGTCCCTTTTCTGCTCTGTAAAATCAGAAACTTTCCTGTATGGGCTCACACCTCAGCCCATTATTACTATCAGTAGGAAAGAGATAGCAGAGTACCTCTGTCTGTCTGTCTTCAACATGGCATGCGAATGTCATACATAGCACATGGACGCCTCTTCTGCCACAAGCTGTCTATGATGCAGCAAAAAAGGTTGTGAATCAGACACGGTCCCTGCCCCCTGCTCCCTCGGAGTGAATCACTTTATCCAATAGGAGGCAGCGAGGTGCACACATTGCACAGAGCAATGAGCAAATTGGCTGCCCCTCCATGCTAGTACTTTTCTTCACTGATAAACTGTGAGGCCCTGGAAAAGTCCTGGAACTCTGGGGACTTTCAGATTCCTTACGTGTCAACAAAGATAATAATATCTGCTTCTCCAACTGCAAAATTATTCCAAGGATCAAATATCCTACCGCACATGATAATGTTTTGGAGTACACAGAAGCTTTTCATTTTGTTTTTCTAGGTATTTTTATATTCATTAGGTTGAAAGGCAAAGCTGCCTGTGGAAGGCCATGGAACACAGGGAAGGAGCCTGTTTCTTGGCAGGCTCTGTTTAGGGTTTATCCTCAAGGATAACTGTTTGTGTGTTTTAAGGAAGAGATTTGGCTCTCAATAAAGATATTCATGACTTTCAGGACATGAAAATGTGCTTTGGATGTCACAATTTTGTTTGAATTTCACTCCAGGGAGCTTAGCTCAGTAAACACTTTCATGTGTAGGCAGCACTCTTAATCAAGCCAGTGAATCTTAACCCAACCTTCACAATAAAAGTATAAATAGAAGCCTGATTAAGTAATTGTTATTTTCCTGCTGTGAATCTCAGTTGGGATCCTGTCTTTACTGTATTATGTTATGCAAATGTCATATAAGGCATGTATATGTCTCTTCCGCAGCAAACTGTGTCTTTCATTGCACCAACACAGCCCCAGGAGTCAGACTTGGGTTCTAGTCATTGTTCTGCCAGTGACTCACGGTGTGACCTTGAGAGTTATTTAACCTTCCCCCATCTTGCACAAAAGAGATCAAGGACTTGCACTCATTTAGAGCCCTTCCCCCATCCATGAAGTCCATGTTTTCAAAAATGACTACTAATCTGCATTTATTACATGATAATTAATTCATTTCCCCAAGTCTAAAAATCAAAGGCATTTGTAACTGGTAGCCAGAGATCCTGATCAGGCTTATAGAATCAGAGTTAAAACATTGAGCTGAGATAATTTCAACTAAAAGAAATAAGTATGACATTTTAGATTCCCCAGCTCATAATGTAGATATGGGGGAATATATTGGGCTTTTTGAAGCATCAATAATACCTCACAGTCTCCATCACAACCTGTGCCAACCTCAGAAGTCTGTATGGGCACAACCCTTGCTGATTTCTCGTCCATCTTTGAAAGTCTAAGATGCGTTCATTCTGGGCTTTTAGGAAGACATATGATCAACACACATCCCTGCCCTCATGACGCTTATATTCTAGTGAAGAAAAGACAAAAAAAAAAGACAACACAAAAATGCAAAGACTAGCTGAATTATAAATTACATTACAAGGTGATACGTACTTCAGAGAGAAACAAAGCAGAAAAAGGGGATGAGGACCAGAGGGAAAACCAATCCTTATCTCCTGTTAGTAGGGAGACATTTGAACAAAGACTTGAAGGATGAGAAAGTGAGTCATGCATCCTTAGAGGGAAAAACCTTTTATTCTATACAGATACAAAGAACGTGAGGTAGAGAGATGCTCTGAGAGCAAGACTGCCAAAGAGGCGGTTCCAGAATCACCGAATCACCTGGGTGATTACCTGGTGATTGATTACCTGGTGGATGGGCAGTCAGAGATGAGCCCAGAAAGGTAAGGAGGGCAGCTCCTGTGAACTTTGGCTTTACTCTCAATGAGACAGGAGCCCTCGAAGGTTGGGGGCTTGAGTGCAACAGAGACATGCTCGGAGTCCAGTTTGGGAGGGATCATCATCTCACAGTGAATGGAAAATACTCTGCAGGATGGGATCGGGGATACCAGCTAGGAGGCTATTGCTACCATCAGTCCAGGCATGATAAAAGCATGAACGAAGCTGGTAATAATGGAAGTGGGGAGAGGCCAATTTCTGCACATTGAGCCCTCAGGATGGATGGTGGATTGGGCGCTGCATGTGGGAGAAAAAGGGAAGTGGAAGTTAAAGTCTTGGAGACTGTGACTTATGTATCCCATAGTCAGAGATGGTCACTATATACCAATACATTTTGCCTAAGTGTCCCCTAACTTCCAGGGGTGCCACTTAAGTAAAATAACCTGTGACAATACAGACGGGCATGTGAATTCTGCAGAGGAAGTGTATGGCACATTATACCTTTCTTTGCAAAAACTGGTGGGAAAAGTCCAGAGCAGTGGCGGTACTCAAGCCGCGTGTGGGAGCTGGGGTTTACCCTCCATTTCTGAGCAGTCTGTGTTTGTTTAAAATGGAGAGGGCTTTCCTGGCTTTAATTTCCCTTAGGATCACTTTGATTCTACAAACCCTAAATGTGCACGGAAAGTAAAATGACCCTGAGAGCCTGTTTCTGATGAAATAAGGTTTAGGAAAACTAGCCCCCTTGTTTATAAGGGAAAGAAATAAATGGTTCTTAGTTCCCTACTGAGCCCAGAGAAGAAACAGAATGAAACTAAAGTATAACTCAGTCACCATAAAACCTTTTGGAACATAGCACATTGTCAGTCAATAAAAGATTGAGCCTGGCCTAATCTTTCAAAGCAGTTATACAGAAGCCTGGGTTCAAGAACTACCAATGTTATCCAAAACATTAAATGGCGTTTGAAAAATACTAGGCTGAACAAAAACAAGATGAATTGTTTATTTTTTTTTTTCAGTTAATATGCTAGCACTAATGTTTCCAACAGGATTAATTAATAAGCAAAACTTGATAGCTTTTTGGCATCATGGAACTCCACTGGGTCCTTTGAGCAATGCTGGTCTATGTCCCAAGAGCAGTCCTCAGGCTTAAATTTAGAGTGACGGTGAAGAGCAGGAACATTTTCTGTAGGGAAAATTTGTTTCCTGTTCTTGATTCAACATAGAAGAATAAATGAGATAGCACAGTTTTAGCCACCCATTTAATGACTTTATATTTAGATTAAGTTCAACTAATTTTTGAGCTACAGCTACAGGCCAGACACAGAGGTCTGTCTAGGATACCAGGTGTGACTTTGAAAAGTTCTGAGTTCCATATGGGAGGCAAAAAACATGGAAACCCTTATTCACTAAACAATTTGATCAATGCTATCTGCAGAGTTTGTAGAAAAAGCTAGCAAACATGAACTCACAGAAAGAGAACAACAGCAGATGGAAAGGCCTTGCAGCCCAAAGACATAGGCTTGAGCTTGACCTTGCCTTGTGTGGCATCTGGGTGGGTCACTCTAACCCTGTAATGTAAATGAAACAACACCCCACCTGGGACAATAAAAGGACATAAACTGACAAACAAGTGAATCTATTGCAGGTGTTAAAGAAACGGAGGCTATTTCAACTCTATCAACATCAGTATGAAATGAACAAAGCAACAGCAACAGTATTTGTGTTTGGACATTACATTAATTTAAGAAATTTAAGAAAACTTAACAAGAATTGACATTTAAGTTGTTTCAAGAATAAAGAATATGAAAATCAATGAGAAGCCCTATACAGAGGATGAGGAGGGAAAGGGCCCCAGGGGGTGGGGTGGGGATGTGAGGGAGGGAGGCTTCCAGCACGACTGACAAGAGCAGTGCTGTGGACACACCTGTGTGGTGAGGTTGCACACTGAAACAGGCTGATGCATGCATTGTGGACCCACTGATAGTGTGTGGGTTTTTTTGAAGATTTATTTATTTATGCATACAAGCATTAGGGTACAGGCCAGAGGTATGTGTGTTAGGGAGCTGAGAGGATCCACCAGAGATGGAGTGGGGAACAGAACAAGCAGACAGACTGAAATACACTGCTGAGGGGAGCAGCGGGCGAGACAGGAGAGGTCTGCCATGCCATGTGGGTCACCTCCCCGGCTGGCAGCAGGTATCGAACTCCTGTTGCAGTGGTGTTTGCTTCATAGTGCGGTGCTTAACCCAATGTGCCACCAGGGAGGCCCCCACTGATGGTTTTAGCAGAAGGGACATGATCATGGTTTTAGCAGCAGGGACACTCTCTCACTGAGGGACAGATTGTGTCTCTCCATGTCCTTTGAATACGCAACGGCTGTTGCATGTTGGGCCGACTGAGATTTAAGTTGGGATCTCAGTCCACACTTGATGTCTCTGGGCCCAGATCCACTTCCTACCTTAGAATAAGTGTTTTTAATTTGTGTTGTCCAGAATTTTAAAGTTCAGTAGAGAACATTAATTCAAGAGTTCCATGTTGAATCTCAGCTTTTTGTAATTTAATGAAATTTATTTCGATCAAAGTTGCAGTAAACACCTACATGCACCAACACACACATACACACTATTCAAACTGGTTATATTTGGTCACGTAAAATTGTGTGTCTAAGTGCCCTACAGCTTATCCATGTATATTAGGATTTCCCTGATAATAGCCAACACAGAACACAGAAGCATATGACCACACCTGCCATCCACAATCCTAATTTCAGTATGTTTGTGTTCATTGAAACTTTCTCATTGGACTGATTCTGTATTCAGTGAAATAAGTAATTATCACAAAAAAGTGCTATTTCCTATATATTTTTTTAAAGATTTATTTATTTATGCACACAAGCACTGGGGTACAGGCCAGAGGTGTGGGGGGCTGAGAGGATTCACTACAGAGAGCTGGGAGCAGAACAGGCAGATCAACGGAAGTACACTGCTGAGGGGAGCAGCGGGCACAGCTGAAGAGGTCTGCTGTGCCATGTGGGTCCCCTCCCTGTCCGGCAGCAGGGATCGAACTCGTGCTGCAGTGACTGCGGTTTGCTTCATAGTGTGTTGCTTAACCCACTGAGCCACCAGGGAGGCCCCTCATTTCCTATATTTTATGTGCTAAGATTTTATATTAAATTTTAGTTGGGAGGGAAGGATTTTTTTGCTGTAGAATGATAGTTAAGAAAGTCATTGTTCTAAACCACTCTTCATTTCCAATACTGTAAGTAAAAGTTTATATGCCTTATGGAAAAATAGGAGGGGAAAATTGGCCCATAATGTATGCACTCCACCCATGGAGTCACCAGGTAGTAAAAGGGCAGACAGTTCTCCCTCCTACAATCCCTGAGTGTTCTCACATCCTTATGTTCTCTGGGTAGTGTGGAGTAGAATTTGATTTCTCTTGTTGTTGCACTAAATGTTATGACTCCATATTTTACCCATGAATCTAATCAAGAGAAAATTATGTCTGGTTGCTTTAAACACACACATGCACGCGCACACACACACACACACACAAGCACGACCATGTGTACCGCACATCAAAAGCAGCTTAAATTTACTTTTAAGTGATAACACTGCAAGATACACAGTACAGAAGCAGGCACAGTTGTCCCCCATATGCACCAGCACGTCAGAAGTAAATGCTATGGCACCAAGCTGTTTACTGTTGGAAAGTGATATTTACAGGTCTCAATAGGTGAGGTTTTCTTTTTGGCTTTGTGGTGCTTTACGTAGCTTGGAAGAATAAGACTGGATTCCCAGGCTCCAGCCAAATAGTATTTATAACAAAGCTAACCTATAATGCTTGAGAGATTTTCAAGCACAGTCTCCATGTTAAAGCTGAGAAAACTCTGAGTGAGCCTTCCCATTCTACAGGTGAAAAGGGGCATTTTCTGCCAGCACCAATGGCCAGCTGCTCTCTGCAGTGGCACAGAGAGTGGAAGAGGCAGTTTTGCATCAGACATAAATTCGATTTTTAGTTCCTCACTCACATACTCATTGCATTTGCACAAGTTATTAGCACCCCCCTGAGTTTTAATTTCTTTATCTGAAAATGGAATAAAAATACATGGTTGTGTGTGGTAGAATGAAAAGAGATCAAATGCGGTAGCAACCATGACGCTGTCTATATAGAGTCAGGGTGGTGGTAGAATTCAAGGAAAATGTGCTTCCACATTTCCTATATTTCCAGATTGGACATCACTAGTGGAGCTGCTGTGAGGATTAAAACACATGAACTCATAAGTCAGCTGGCCTGCGGCAGTCTTAGTGAGTGACGGCGAAGACAGTTGTATCGATGGTAATAAATGAACAGTGAACCCAACGCTATTTCTTACCATCTGGCACAGAACGTGAGGCACACAGCCCTAACAAAAAATATCTCTTTTCTTCTCCGTGTAGGCCCCTTGCCACTTCTAAGGATCAAGTGTTTGCACAGACAAGGTTGGACATCGAACCTCCTGAGCGTGGGCTGTGTCCCATGTTCATGAAGCAGGATCTTAGCGGCCCTGGAAGGAGAGGGAAGAGTGAGAAGAATGGAAAAGAAGGGCAAGGCATTTAAGGCAGCGGAGGCCGAGGCCTGGACATAAGAGTGAGGTAGAGTTGGAGGAGCCCAGGGAAGATTCTAGCATGTCTAGGGAATAGTGCCCAGAGGACACAGGGCATCCCCGCACCTGGAGAAGGTGCTGAAGCCCAGCGGAGGAGTGGAGGCAGGCCCATCAGCGACTCCTGAGTGCATGAGTCATATGGAAAAGACAACTGTGTACACAAGTAAGGGAGGGAATTCTGGGAGGATAAAGCGCTTGAAACCAGAGACCAGTCCGTGTGTAGTCACATTTCAGGAAAATGGGGAGGAGGTGGCAGCACTACCTGTAGGGGGGCACAAGAGAGTAATATGTCCAGGGGAGACAGGAGTGAGCCCTGCAAACGCTATGCCCACCCAGTGCGTCCACCCCTCCCCCACCCTCCCACCCCACTGCAGGGCTTCCTCTGATATGGTCCTGTTTATGGACCAGAAGGAAAGAGACTTGCAAAAGTCAGCCTTCCAAATTGCAATTAATTGGTTTATGCAAATGTTTAGTTTCCCCCTCCTACTAAAAAGGGAAGGCTTATAATTGTACAATAGTATATTAATATCTAAAGCCTGGAAAAACAAAAGTGATGTTTAAACTTCAGGCTTTTAAATCTTCCAATTTGCATTGCTCTCTGCCTGGCTAGATTCACCGCGCTGCCGCTGTTTGATGTTAGCAAGTCTCTCTCCACACTCTTTCC
Organism: Galemys pyrenaicus; assembly: GCA_019455555.1. Taxonomy (NCBI): domain Eukaryota; kingdom Metazoa; phylum Chordata; class Mammalia; order Eulipotyphla; family Talpidae; genus Galemys; species Galemys pyrenaicus. The sequence goes on along the minus strand of JAGFMF010011638.1, from coordinate 4,341,982 downwards.
TCTTGATAAAACATTAAATCAGTGGATTCCCACCCACATCCCTCCCTTTTTCTCGCTAAAGACGAGCTTTTCTGGTAACTGAAATTCTGTTTAAATATGTAGAGTTCTGAAGGGACCCAGGACTGCGGTGGTGATATTTCAAACCGTTAGACTTTGTGACTTCAGACTGTAAAATAGATGCCTATTAAAGTCCATAATTCAAAATGTTGCTGTCACGTGGGTGTTGGGCAGAGACTGGAGGGTGAAGCAGGTTTAGACTCGGCTCTTTCCGGTGACTGCGCGGCCCGCTCCAGTTAAACGCTAAATGAAGCGTCTAAGAGCATCGGGGAGGGAAATCCATTTGTCATTAATTTGCCTTCTTTTCTGAGCTTAGCTGTGCTGGTGCTGTGGGGCTCGTGGAGGTGTGAGTATGTGAATGGGGTGGGGCACAGGGGGGAGAGTCTGCGTGTGGCATACACGGGAACAGAGTAAAGCCCTCTGGGGAAGAGTATTCATTCAGGTTCAGTGTTTCTTAAGCGTTATTTTTTTTTTCAACCAGATTACCAAACCCCACCTCTTTTCCCCAGAGCCTTCTTAGATTGTTGCCCTAATATTCTCTCACCATGAAATCTTAATACTACTGATGTATTGTACATTGGTTTATAAACTATGTGCATCTATACAGATTTGTATTTGATGCATAGAAAACTTCTCCTCTCCTCCACCGATTTCCTTCCCTTTTGGGGGAGACCTGATGTCCTTGAGAATGCGTGTTCTCATTGCAACAGAAAAATCATGTGTCTCGTTAGTTGCTGTACTGGCAGTAACTACAAAGAGATGGATAAGCTCAGAGCAAGAGTAGTGGGTTGGAGAGTACCCCAGAAAAAGTCTTCACCCCAGAACATGTGTTGTCAGTTTTACCAAATTACATTTGTAGATGCAATAAAATTAAGGGGATAAAATAACGTCGTATTGTCGAGGTAGAATATAAATCCAGTGACAAGAGTCCTTTTCAAAGACACACGGAGGAGAGACCCAAGCACAGAGGAGAAGGCCACACGCAGCTCGGGGCAGAGACAGCAGCTCGGGCCCCTCGGCCAGAGCACAGGAGCCACGGGAACCTGGAGGAGGCAGGCGGCACACTCCCTTAGGCTCTGCAGGGAAGCCCTGTCCTGCCGCTGCGGACACTTGGATGTCAGCCTTCTAGCGTCCGGGACCGCGTGGGAATGCATTTCTCTTGTTTGAGCCGCCATCTGCGGTCAGTTGCTCTAGCAGCCCCACAAGACGAATGCAGGAAGGGTGGCCCACTTTGACCGCAGGTATGAGCAGGTCTCCAGGTGACCTGACTTTTGAGTTTGATCTTGACAAGCAGGAGATGAGCAGGGAGAGAAATGAAGTGTCTCTGGCAGAAAGACCAGCTTGCGGGCATGGGTGGGGAGCAGCGGGCTTGCTACTCAGCGCGCTTACTGCTAGAGCTCTGCTGGACCTTTGCAAGAGTTGCCCGTTTGGTGCTGGGTTCTTTAAGCCTCGTCTCTTTCTCTCTCTCCATGAGTGAGCTCATACTTTGCCCACATTCTTTCTAAATGGTCTACATACTGAGAGCGTCAATATCTTTCTCCACACTGGAGATGCCCACCCAATCGTCCTCTGCTGTAGCTGTCCCCACTCACCTGTCTCCTAGGCACCCCCATAAACAACGGCAGTGTCAACTCTGTCCCCACCTTCCTTCTTGGTGCCACTATCAGCAAGCTTCTCTATCTGATAATTGGACTAATCAAACAAAACACTTCGGGGTCCTCATTGATTACCCCGTTTCCTCAACGTCCATCGGCAGCTCCTATCAGTTCTATCACACCAGTCCTCTGGTTTGTGTCAGAAAGACAGGATAACATGGTGGCCTAGAGCAGGGAACCGCCCCCTTTCAAATCCCTACCCTGTCCCTGTCCTTGCCTCAATTCCTCATTTGGCACATGGGATAATACATTACCTTCCTCCTATCAGCGTGTGAGACCACATAGCAAGGCAGACTCTCAGACCGACAGCCGGTGAGGAAGTCATATGAGTGTGCTTGGGAGACCCACCAGAGATCATCGCAGCCCTGGCTGAATGCTTGATGGCAGCCCTACAGACAAGACCTCGGGTCAGGGGCGCTAGCCAGGGCGCACTGGGATTCTGACCTGCAGAAGCTGCTAAAGAATACACGTTTATGCCTTTGGCTACATTTTAGGAACACTTATTAAGCAGCAGTAAATAGCTAACACACTAGGTTTTCAGCCTCACCTTCTAGCCATTTCTTTTTGCTCGTCCAGTATTATAATCACAGTGAGCTTGTAACCAGTCTCTAAAACATCATGCAACCTTCAGCCCATGCTGTTTTATCTATTATTTTTTCTACTCTTTCTACTGCTTTTCTTTCTCTTCTGCCTGGCAAACACATGCTCCATCAAAACCCATCTGCAATAGCACAGATGTTCAGATCCTTTCCCCGTCCACAGCTCACCACTCCTCTGTGCTCCACGACCCCTGCACGTGCCTACAATATGGAGGTCACCTGTGGGGAAGGGCATGTGTAGATGCTCAATTTATGATTTTAGTTAAAAACAAGTTTAAAATTGACATTGGATAAATGAGCTTCTGGGGTCAGTTTCTTCGTGTGTGAAATAATAATGGTGTTACAGGGTAACCCTAATATAAAATGGGTTTTTCACACTGGGTTTTTTACTTGCGCGCTCAGAAGACTTAAAAGTCCCAACTCCAGGTACACGTGGCAAAAGTTATTAGCACGTTTTATTTTATGAAAGAAAGGGGAATAAAATAGTAATAACACCAAAGGAAAAAGAAAGGGATACAAATTCACAAATATTTTACCAGATTTAAGCAATGGCGCGTTGAGAGCTGGCTCCGAGTTGAATGAGATGGCTTCGAAGGAAGGGGTTTGGCTTCTTAGTAAGAAGAAAGACCCCAAGCTCACCTCTGGTTTGATAGCCAGCCTGGCTGCTTAACTTCACCCTTAGGTTTTAGTAATTTACTCTTCGATAATCATTTTATCGGATTTGTGGTTCTGGAACACTGATGGTCTGGAGTGGGGGTTGGAGTGCACACACCCATAATCCATTTAGGACCACCTTTCCCCCTAACAATAGTACGATAGCATAACATAGTCACAGCAATAAGAAGACAGTAATAACAAAATAGACAATAGTAATACTACTAACAAAACAATAATAATACTTAATAAAAAAAATCTATGAACCAGGCTCTACATTAAGTGTTTTGACATTTACTACCTCTAAACCTGAAGATACCCTACAAAATAATGAAATTATATCCACATAGGTTCAGGGAAGCTAAAATGACTTGTCTTATTTATTTATCTATTTATCTGTTTATTTATTTTGGGCATAGAAGAACTGGGGTGTAAGCCAGAGGTACAGGGGGTGAGAAGATTCACCAGAGACAGAGTGGGAAGGAGAAGAGGCAGATCTACTGAAATATACTGCTGAGGGGAGCAGCAGGTGAGATGAGAGGTCTGCTGTGCCATGTGGGTCAGCTCCCTGACCAGGGATCAAACTCAGGCTATAGCTAAATAACTTCATTTAAATCTCAAAGGTAAAGGTAGTGCTGTCAGGTCTGTCTGATGGCCCAGGTGGTTTTCTCTTTGCTACAGTCTTTAAAGGTTCTCTTTAAGTGGGGAGAAATACTGGGGTGACCTCCCAGAATAAATGATGATGGGGAAAGTTTACTGGGATGGGAAAGGCAAGTGTCTCCAGGTTCTGAGAAAATACCTTTTCCAAGCACATCCCCTCCCCACTTCTGTGCTGAGCAGGAGAGAGGCAGAGGCTCTCTTTCTCTTTCTCCTGAATCAAAGCAGTGAAGGATGAGCAGAGAACAGGAAGATCCATAAACTGGTGGTGGGGAGGGGGTGCTGTAGGTGAAGACAGAGGAGGACCCCCAATCTATTAGGAAAATGCCCTCTGAGGGCCTGAAGCTGAGCTGCAGATCCAATTAGCTGACTGATATATGGATATATGCAGGTTGGAGCGATATTAGAAAGGGTTGTACTTGGCCTTGGGAATTTTGATGAGCTTTTAAAATTCAGTGGACACCAGCACGGAGATCACAGATGCAAGCTTAATCTGAGCTTCACTGCAGACTTTGGGGAGCAGGAAGTGCCCTCCTCACACAGACCTGGTGAGCGTCCACAGAAGAGCACAGCTTCTCTGTGTGCTCCCTCTGAGCACTAGCTCACACCTGGCGCTCTCTCAGTGTCTTTGGGAAATTGTTAGCAGGCCTGGGAGCTCCACCCTTCCTTGTCTGGCGGGAACCTGGAGCCTTCTCTTTCTTTGATATCACAATGTTACTAAGCCTCCCTCTACTGCCCACTACTGCTTCATCCAGGAAGACGTTCTCTGGGGCTGGAGGGGCTGGAGGGTGTCAGGACAGCTTTCCAGGGAGGCAACTTTTGGTCCAGCTCATTGGGACAATTGTGACCTTAGTCCCAGGTTAGATGGTCCAAAGCCTCCCACCCAGGCTCACACAGATGCCAGGTCTGGGGGGAGCTGCTTTTCCCCAAGAGAGCTGCCTATCTATTTTGAAATGATATTTCACTCTACAAAACAGGATTGAGGGAACCGTTTTTCCCTGTTTGGATTTAAGGCTTTAAGTCTGTTTTCTTTTTCAAAATTATCCCCCTTCCCCTATCTCTCTCCCCTCCCCCCTGGAGCTGTGCTATTGAAAGGCAAATTTCCTGGAGGGGTGGAGGCGGGTGTTGAGAATTAGCATATCAAACATATCCATTAAGCCGAATGGAAATTAGCAGAATCCCGACTCCGACTTCTCCCGGCTGCACTAAATTGAGGTTAATGAGACCCTGTCCTTTCGGCTTTAAACAAAGATAGGGAAATAGAGTAAATCCCATTCCAGCTCCCTCTGGGCCCAAGGCATTTCTCCCCCGTGGTGAAAATAAAACAACAAAAGGAGAAAAAAAAAAAAAAGGAGAGAAAATATCCTGAACGTGTTAGTGGAATATATATGTATATTCCCTGATATATAACTTAATAAAAGTTTATGGACCCAGGATAAGGAAGCCACACCGAACAGATGCACTGGGACTGAAATATGGTCCAATTAAGTCTGTAACAGGGTGAGCTTTACTTTGAACATTCTCCAAGTTGAAATGAAAGCTTCGCAGAACAGATAAATCAGGCAACATAAAATAAAAAACGCTGATCCCGCACTGCTCCCAAAAGGAGGGAGGGGCTTGAGGAGCTGCAGGGGAGGTGAGGAAAAAGGGGTGGGAGCAGAGTCAGCCGGCCTTCCCATTGGATGCTCAAGCTGGCGCCCGCCCTGTCACAGTAAATAGCGGTTATTCAAGCCGTTCCGATTAACGCCTTCGGTGGCAGCTATTTGTCTACTGAGGCGTGGCAGGGATCGCCTGGTGCCATTAAGCTGCTTGCTAGCGGGGCCTTCAGTGGTGCTTCGCCTTTAGCCACCCAGTCACCTGTGGTTTATGGGCAACCTTCTTGCTGAGGGAGGAATTTGGTCTGAGCGGACAGCCCTCCCTGCTGGCACCGCCCACCCCGACACCTGCGCCCTTCAGCCAAATCCCAGCTGCTGGGACACTGCTCAGCCTCCTCCTCCAGGAAGGCCTCCGCCTGTCCAACACTTAGGACAAACCATAGAATCCCCTCTGGACTGCGACTCTCTTTATCCCCCTGAGATGTCATCATCGTTGTCCCCTTCTTTGGTATCCTTTCCATTCCAGAGGCTGTTTTCTCTGCAGAAGGTGACCCGCAGGAGGCACCAGTGAGTACTGTTTGCTAAGAGAGGGTCAGGGAGGCAGGGAAGTGGTGTCTGTACCTCAGTGGAGCTCAGGCCCTGTTGGCTTCTTGCACTAACCGCCTTCCAGTGAAGTGGTGGAAGCTGCAATCCCAGTCAGCAGCCTGTGACTTTCGGATTCTATTTCCTAAAGCTGCTGGGTTCCAGGTAGTAGGTCAAGGTCCCTGCTGGATAAACCTGGCTGGGGAATTAGAGCTTCGGGTTTCCTTAGAATCCTCCTAGACTTCTGCTGTGCAAACCTAAAATTATTAGGTTTGAAGTGGATGGAGGGAAAACATGGCACCTGCACCCAGCCTTTGGGCCCATTCTCTCCTCTCCCCTAGGAAGCCCCAAGGATTTCCTGAAACTCAATAGGGGAACCGATGACTCCCAATGTCGCCTCTAGCCCTTTTGTGTGTGATTATGATGAAGAACCTGCCTTTGAGTGCCAGATGCCCACCTTCATGGTGTGATTTGCTGATGAGGCAGGAAGCTCCAAACTGGATCCCGGGGCCTCACACAACCTGAAAACCCAGAGTCCAGATTTATTCCTTCTGCTCTTTTCAGTTGTTCCTTTACTAGAGGCCCTTCACAGGTAAGGTCCCTGGGCGTGAACAGGCCTGTGTCCAGGTACCTTCTAGAAGGACCGACACACTGTGAAGAATGGCACATAGGCTCTGGGGTGAGAATCCATGAGGGGAGAAGTGGTTAAAATGGAGACTTCTCTAGTGTAAAGCCGTCCGTAGGAGCTAGCCATCCTGTGGGAGGGAACGCCGCAGACAGAAGGTGTGAGGATTTCCTTAGCACATACAGCTGCCCTGCAAGACAGCGCTCGCCTTCCTACGAGAATATAGGCTCCACAAGAGGAGAGAATTGACTTATTAATATATTCTTGACAGTCTCTGACTCCTCAATAAACACTTGTTGAATATGCTGAGGAAACCGAGTTCCAGAAACCTTTAGTGATTTTTGTCAACTACAACACTGTTAGCTGGGAGGGGCTAGATCAGTGAAGCTCATTTTTCCCACATGGGTTTATTGTGATTCTGCCCCCAGGTGTGCCACTAGGGAATAGGCTTTCAGGCCCCTTCACACACTTGAGCTTTGGGTACCAGCCTGGTGAGACAGAGTGAGTGGACTGGGGTTACAGAGAGCAAGGCTCTCATCCCCTTTAAATCTTGGGTATGTCTTCAGTGTACTGGGCTGGGCCACTGCTTCCTCATTTGCCAGAAAGGGCCCCTGCATCTTTACCTGTGCTTCACAGAGAGGGTGTGAGAAGTAACAGGGATCAAAGGTGAGACTGGAGTCTAAAAGCCGTAAAGTGATACACATACTGGAACAGAAATTGTTCAACGCAAAGCCTGCAGTGTCCCCAATAAGAAGAAAATTACAGAAAGAAGAGGGAGAAAGGTGAATTGCTGTCATCATGTTCTGAGTGTGGTAATCGGCCTTGTTATTTGCTGCTCTTTCTGGAGCCCCTTTCCCTCCCCATTTGTCTAAGAAAAGGAGATTATTTTTAATTACAGTTTTACATTGGATTAATGAATCTACACAATAAGTTAATGAGCAGGATATGGCTCTGGCAGACATCACATTTGATTACTTCCAGAGACTTTCTTCAGTTTCATTATTCCCAGGCCATCCCTGCAGAGTCACAGTGGCCTGGGTGAAGGGAGTCTGAGAGAGGCCCAGGAATGTTACAGGTGAGATGCCTGGAACCCACCTTCTGGAAATAGCTGTGGCTCTTCTCCAAGAGAGAACTTGCTCTGATGTAATCTGATGGCCCGAAGTCCCCTCAGTAATTACTTTAGAGCAGAAAAGAATATTCCTGCTTCTCTGTGCCTTCTGTAAAAACACTGTTGCTCTGATTGATGTTATCTCACACTTGCTATGAGCTCCTGTCAGCTGCCTCAGTATAACTTTCTTCATTCCTCCCTTGACCCAAAAGATAAAATCCAAAATTCTTTAGTTCATTATGAACTGTACTTTGGCCCCCACTTCCTCAAAACTACACGGCTTTGCTCTTCTGTGCCTCTGAGCTTTTAAGCTGTTCCTTCTGACTGGGTGGCTTTTCCTTCTTCGTCTTCTTAGCCCCTATGGCCAGTTACCTGAGGAACTTTTCTGGATCCTCTGAAACAGTTGGTGAATCCCCCAAGAGTCCCGGAGCACCGTCCACGTGGTCTTCTCCAGAATTGAGGTACGCCTTTCCTACATCCTGCCTCTGTGCCACTGAGTCACCTTTGTGCCCCTGAGTGCCTGGTACAGAGACGCTCAGATTATCAGAGAATGTGGGTTTGTTAGGGGGAAAGACCCTCCTGAATGGATTATACAAATAGGTTATGGACTTCGACCCCCATTCCAGACCTACAAGATCCAAGGACTACAAATCCCATAAGGTCATTACTGAAGAGCGGATCACTGGGACCTGAGGGTGTGGAGTTGAGCAGCCAGGCTGAATATAAAAGCAGACACGAGGGCCTTGGGGGCTCTCTCTCTCTTGGGAGTCAGCTCTCAGCGCACCGTTGAGTTCCAGCTCCAAGGAACTGGTAGGATATTTACAGATCTGTATCCCTCTCTTCCCCCTGTGTTATTCACTACGCTATTTCTCCTTCCCTTGTAAATAAAACCCTTTATTAACCTTTGTTGTGTGTGCCTGCAGTTGGGGCATTATAAGTGCAGTTTGAGCGCGCGGGTGAGGACCCAGTCAGGCAAACCCATTTTATATTAGGGTTGCCCTGTAACATGTTCACTGAAATAAAGAATGAGTGATTGGTTGAAAGAATGGACCAGTGAAGTACCTCTTTATTCAAAGTGAAGACTGTTACTTTCCGTTAGCGTCCCTCCCACAGGCCATCCCTGGACTTGCGTCCATTGGAAACCTGGACTGTGTTCTCATCTTGGCCACTCTCTAGCTCTCTGTGGCTCTCAGATGTAGATTCTGTTGCAATAACAAAGGTTCCCAAATCTTCAGTGACTCAACACAGTGAAGTCCTTTTTGCTTTATTGTCACATATCCATTGTGGGCTATGGGGTCTCTACCCCACTAGTGACTCAGAGAACCAGATGCTCAGGGGCTCTACCATGGGGGCTGCCCCATTTGGAATGAAGAGCAAAGAGAGAAATTAGAGAATGGCACAAGGATTTTTGTTGCCTCAACATAGAAATGATGAGATTCATATTTCATTGACCAGAGATAACTGCCAGGGGGTCGCAAATTCAGGGATTCCAGCAAAACACTTATAGCTCTGCTAGGTGCACCTCCATTAAATGGCTTTCCATCCCTGGGTTCAAAGAACACTATATCCAACTTCATTAGCATGTCAGTGGGGAAAGACACTGAGAGCCCTCTTTGAACTGACTAAAACTTGATGGGTGTCAGGATGTTCCTGAACTTTGGAGACACAGTGTAATGAGCTCCTGACTTACTCCTGGAGCTCTAGTCACAAGGCACTGACATTGTGACTTCCCCTCTTTGTCATGATCTAACCCTCTTTCGTCCCATGGCTTCAGGATGTGACTATTCTCTTCTTCATTTTGTCTCCTCTCATTCTTCCTCTTGAGATTAGTGCTACCTAACAGTCTCTGTTTGGGGCATATGCTGGCCCTCGTGGGAGAAGATCCTATGGTGGGAGCTGTTCATTTGTAGAATGTAGATTTTCTTGCCTTAATGATCCACGTTGCTATGTCTGCATACTTCCATCTGTGCCTTTATTACCCTCTACCACATTACATTCCCCATTCAACTTGGCTAAGGATCTTAGACTTCAACTGGAGTCTTAGACAAGAAAAGAGGGAAAAAATGGAGCTAACTGCTCACCTAGTGTTTTGTTCCCAGAAGAATAAAACATGGCACTTAGGATAAGTCACAGAAGTGACTGTAATTCTGCACCTATCACACTCTGGTTATCTGAGCTGAGGAAAGAACCAGGGCCTCAGACACAAGGGGACGGCACATGCCATATGTGGTTACTGGTGGTCAGAGCGCTATTTTTAGAAGACCAACACAGTGCATTGTGGTACCTGTTTGACCCAAGAGAGAACCCTGGAAAGAAAATGCTGTCTTAATCAGCTTGAAGGCTGTTTGTGTCTACAGGGGCTTGTGAGTATAATTAATAAGCCAATATGATTGCTTTCAACATTAGAGAGGCTAAAACACTGATGACACATTCTTTGCTCTCTGGAAGCTTCCATTTGGACTGAGCAGGGTGTCCTGGCACATGTTGCTGAGAGAAGTTCAACATCCATACCAGGATGTGCTTTTGCTGTGATGTGAGGTCTCAGGACTTACAGAGAGATGAGAGGGCTGGGAAGGCTAAAGAGGTGGGCAGAGCAGAATGATGACAGGAAGGCCGGCACTGCTTCAAAGACCATTGAGACGGAAGAGCATAAATAATGTGCCAGGTGGGTCATATCAGGTGCTGGGCTGTTAGGAAATCTGTCAGCTGGTATAGCTGTTCACATGAGAAAATACCAGAACATCAAGAGGAGAAATTCCCAGGTCAATTAAGAGTAACAGCTTTCTCTTCAGAACTCTCTCTCTGAGCTCAGGGCTTTTTCCTTCACTTGAGTTCTTTAAGTTCAAGATTTATTCTCTTTTGTAGAGCTCAAACACTCTAAGAATCATTTGACCCCCCCCTTCCCCTCCTCATTAAGTGGAGCACATTGCTTCATATTTAGAAAGTGTGCAATATACCTGTGTTGAGGTAAACTAAACTGGGTTGGATTGGATTGGACTAGACTGTGCTTAGGTTTTGAGAGCACCCTGATCAGTCAGTCTAAGAAGAAAACACATTGTCCTGTAAACTTCTGAGATCAAGTTAAGGAGTTTGGCTTTTATCCCAAAACCAATGGGGCGCCATTGATTGTGGGCGAGCGAAATAGTAACAAAGTCAGCATGCTGCTGACCAGAGTGGAGTCAGCCTGGCACAGTGTGAAGACCACAAGCACACATGCCCATGGGAGCAGCGCAGGTCCTGAGACCTGGGGGAGTGCCTGGGCATGTTCTTCTTGGTTTGCACGTTAAACACATGAGACTAGACTTTCCCTACAGAAGACATAGCGCTGTGCTTTTTCCTGGAAGCATGAGGTCCTCTCAATCTGTCTTGTCATTTTCCTGATTTCAAGAGTCACAGCTGCGAAGAAATATCTTTCCCTATAAAAGAAGTAGCAGTCTGAGCGTCAGAAGAGGCAGCTAGCATTCAGTCTCACCGCCAGCATATGAGGTGATATCAGCACTGGGGACACGGGCTCCCTTCGAGACTGCAGTTCAACTGTTATTGGTTGCGAACGAGCAGAAATACAAGACTGATCATTAGATTATATATGATCACTGATTGCTTTTGAAAAGAAAGTCGAAACCCAAGCTCTCCAAGACTTCTGGAATCTTCAATGCAAGACGCTCATCTTCAGTTTCAGTCCTCTGTTCGGGTAAAAAATGTCTAAATCTGTAGCCCAAAGACCAAGATTTGAGTCCATTCTGACAATCACGAAAGAAGTAAGCTCCTTACTCTCTTTAATCCTCAAATTCCTAATATAAAAAGTAAATAATATTCCTCACCTCAGAGGGGGTGAGAATTTAATGTGATATGTGGGGAAACATCTGCAAACTCTTAAGTGTTATTTAAAAACATAGAGCTTGAAGTTGGCGGTTTAAGGTAACAAACCTGAACCACTTGCTATAAGAGTACGATGTTTTGGGTGAGAATGGAGTTAGAAAAATGGGTTCACTATGAGATACCAACTCACCCCAGTGAGAATGGCACATTTCAAAAAAAGTAGCAACAACAAATGTTGGCGGGGATGTGGAGAAAAAGGAACTCTCTT
>JAGFMF010011638.1:4289110-4329898 GCA_019455555.1 Galemys pyrenaicus | reverse complement strand
GGGGATTACAATGGATGGCAAGTATATATACATTTAAAAAAATTTATATTAATAAAAAAAAGAAAAATGGGTTCAATTTGGGGGCAGTTGTGGGGCTGGGGAAGTGGTGACTATGTTCTAAGGAAGAGGAGTGTGAAGCCTGAGCATGGGGAATGTCTTGCACCCCAGATCTCTGAGGCACTGCCGACTGTAATCAGCGGTCCACATAAAGAAGGGTGTCTCTGTGGGTGAAATGTGTGTGATGTTTAGATGAGCACAACTCCTCTCAGATGTTTGTTGGGCTCAGAATCCTGGGAAGGAGGATTCCATGTGTCAGGTGGAGCCAGAAGGAAATGACAGCAGAACTGGGAGGTAAAGATGGTAAACACAGACAAATCCTGGTGTCCCAGCCTTGGAGAGGAACTGACACCTGTCCTATCTTCAAAGCTCAGCTTGCGTTTGGTCTCAGTTCAACAAGCTCACACTGAAAGCCCCTTTTCATGTCCTCAGCTTTCACTACGGTTGGCTGGCTGAGCCGCTGGAAATTATCTCAAAAAAAAGGCAGTGTCACTGTTGAATGGGCCTTTGGCTGGGGTGCCCTTTCCCACATTTGCATCTGTAGCAATGAATTCTGCAGACTTCACAGGAGGAGACCATAAAAATTAATACAATTAAAGGGTAAACCAGATGTCTTAAATTCTGCCTGTATGTATGTGGATATGTGGAGTTTCCAGGGGAATCTCACCTTTATTCATAAATGTGAGGGTATGTCTGATTAAGCTGGTTCATACAAGGGGGCTCAAATTGACTAGAAGGTAGCAAGATTGACTTTTTTTTTTTTAAATGATGCTATTTTTAAAGATTTATTTATTTATGCATACAAGAACTGGGGTACTGGCCAGAGGTGTGAGGGGTGAAAGGACTCACCAGAGACAGAGCAGGGAACAGAACAGGCAGATCAACTGAAACACACTGCTGAGGGGAGCAGCGGATGAGGCAGGAGAGGTCTGCTGTGCCATGTGGGTCATCTCCCTGTCCAGCAGCAGGGATCGAACTCGTGCTGCAGTTTGCTTCATAGTGCGTTGCTTAATCCATTACGCCACCAGGGAGGCCTTAGCAAGGTCTTCTCAATGAAGAGGGAGTACAAGGATGACTGAAGAGAGTGTGGGCCTGATGCCATAGTATTACCATGCTAGGGAGACAAGAGGGTAAGTGGCATGGAAAGAACTATTTTACTGAAAACCCTATCCAATACTGAGGAATAGATTTTGTACCCCAATATCCGACGGTAACAGAGTGGAACGCTCAGCCAGTCTCACCACTGACCTTCATAGCTGTTACTTTACAAAACAGGTCGTCAGACAATATTCCTCTCAAAAATTATTTGTGGCTTATCTGAAATGCAAATTTAACTTGAAATTGTATTTTTGTTTGCTAAATATGGTAACTATAATTAAATGCCAATGCTTAGGGAACAAGCAGTAAAATGTGAACTATTACCAGCAGTGTGGTACTTTAGTCCCATGGCTTGTGAACTTCAGGAAAAGCAGGTTATTCATATATACATTTTTTTACCAAAAAAAAAAAAAAAAGTTGAAAAATAGTCATGTTTGACCTTAGGACAGATTTTGCACTATTTTTTATTAGGATATAATTACACACACTAATATTCACTGTTGTGTATGATTCTCTAAGTTTTGACTAACACAGCCATGGAATTATCCTCGCTGCAATCAAGATAGGGAAAAGTTCTATCATGTCCACATTTCTGCTGTGACCTGTTGTCATGTGACGATCGCCTTAGTATTTAGAAGCATTTGACAAAAATTAGCCTGCATTCATCATAGATCTTTTTATTAAACTATAAATAGAAGAAATTTTCCTTTATATGATACAGAATATTCTACAACAAACATCACACTTAATGGTGAAATGTTAAAACATGAAAATATGAACAAACAGTGTCAAATATCACTGCTTCTATCCAACAAGATTCTGAGGATTTTTAGCCAGTATAATAAAAGAAAAAAGAAATAAATGAAAGCTTAAAAGGAAAAATATTAGTCATGTTTCAAAGATCGTATTAACAAATTAAAATATCAAAAATAACTTACAGAAACACAATTTGAATTGAAATATTTATTCAGACCATATGCAGATTTCTGGATAAAACCATTACATAAAAATAAATTGTGTTTTCTAATGACAGTAATAACAACTTTTCAAAAAAGGAAAAATGAAGAAATTAAAATATCTGCAATAATATATGCAAAGACTTATATGCTTCGTCCATATGAAAAATGCTTCAACTTGATAAGATACCCTAAAATTTTATTATGACATATGAATAGCAAATAAATCAATGAAAATTTCTCAAAACTGTCATCGTTATAGAATGAAAACTAAAATTTTAATAAAATACTACAGTTAACATGCAGAACTGAGGGGTACTCTTATACCACCAAATTTTACTGTAAATGGTTTCTGCCATCTCCTGCATAAAACATGCTTTTAATGTGAAAGAACTTTGATAGGATTAGTGTGCATAGAGAAAAAAGACAAGGACATACTTTTCCAATGAAACACCCATCCCTCATACACAGCCAAACAGGGTTGGTCCAAAGTGGGGTTAGACCCAAAAGCTTGCCACAAGTCTAAGGCACCTTCTGTCAGGGAATCATAGAAAAAGAGCAGAAGGGGCCAGGCAAGTCTGGAATGAAAGGAACACTATCAAAGTGCAAGTCAAGGTAACATCTGTCATTATCAGTTCTCCTCAGGTCCCTCACCCTCATGTCTTCCAAGTATTTCAGTGTGTCTGAGATTCATGTGTCTCCTTCCATACCCTCAAAATCCCTAATGTAAGTGTAAAGCTGAGAAGCAATGGAGCTCCATCACATGTCTCTCTGCTCCATGTGTCTCTTCCAAGTCTTTTCAAGTGTCTCTAAGTCTTTTGGGGGCTCAGCTCCACCTTGGATTAGGTGGGGCAGGGCACATGAAGTTGCTCCTTTTTCCCATAGAGATCACACTGTTACACTACATCACAGTGTCTAAAATTCAAAAATATAAGTAAGGATGTAGGCCAACTAGCAACAGGAATGTAAAATGGTATAGCAGTCTGGAAAACAGCTTGGTAGATTCCTGAAATGTTAGACAGATACCTATTACTAGTCCTACCTATTCTTCTCCCACATATTTAGCTAAGAGAAGTGAAAGTGTGTATCTACACAAACACATGTATATGCAGCAAATGAATATTTATAGCATCTTTATTTATAATAGCCCTAAATTGAAAATGAACAGATCAACAGAGAAGGGATAAACAAATTGTAGGTACCCATACAGGGGAATAATGTTAGTTAAAAAAAGAGTGTAGTATTACTATGCGTACCAAACTAATACTATAAACAACCCAAATGTTGACTGTAAAATGGACAAATTTTTGATGATGTTCCCATAAGGAACACTGCACAGCAAGAAAAGTGAGCGAACTATTGATAGATCAGTAATCTGGATAAATTTACAAATATATATTGATTAAAAAAAAAACACCAGACACAAAATAAAAAATACTCTAGGTTTTTACATATAAAAAGGTTTAAATCAGTAAAATTAATCTATTGTATGGGTCATCATGCCGGGCACCTAAGAGTTATAAAATTTTCAATTAGTATCATTGGGAAATAATTTCTTAACTAATATGGAATGATTACTAAACTGACATGAAATGAGAATTATTAAAATGATCTTGTCTTTGCCCAAACTTTTGAAGTCTTACTAGATGTCTATTTCAGTCCATCAGATAAAGGCCGTAGCAGCTTAGGGATGCTCTCCAGAACAAGATTTCAGGGTCAGCCCAAAGCCCAGATTCCTCAGGACTAAGTGGGTTGATAAGTGAGTTCTTATATGGTTGATAAGTGAGTTCTCATATGGTTCTGGGGCTAGATGGTGCATGAAGGAGAGGCTCAGATCAGAATTTGTGGTCAGAACAATTTTCATTTAATAGTGCTTCTTCCCTGAGTGAACTTGGGCAAGTTATTTAACTTTTTAAGGCTCAATTTCTGCCTTTGAAACTGAGATAATGAATGTTATCTCATAGGGTTGTAGGTGATTCTAACGAGATGTGTCCGAAGCGCTTGGTCACAGGATGTCAACTATTAAGTGCTGTAAAAGCCTCAGCTCTCATTAATTTGGAATATTTATTTGGGTGAATAAACTCTCATGAATGCACTGCCGAGTATGTTTACATAGATTTAGACCTGTTACTGGTTCCTTGGGGCCCCCACAGCTGCCGGCTCTAAATAGGTTCTGCTATCCACCCCATCAAACAAAACATACTCTAGTGTATAAGACCGTCAACAGAACTTTAATACAATTAGTGTGTGATAGAGAAAGAGAAAGACTATAGTTTTCAAATCAAGTACCTGAGGTTTTCCCATCCTCTTGTGGGGAAATGTCCAGCCAAACAGGGTTGGCCCAAAGCAGGGCCTCCTACCACAGGTCTAAGGCACTGCTTTAGACCACAGGAAATGGGCAGAAGGGATCAGACAAAGTTGGAAGGAAAAGAGCAAAGTCAAAAAATAAGTCAAAGTAAAGAATGCCACTGCTAACCTCACGAGGGGTCTCTCCCCTACATCTGCTTTAAGTGTTACTTTCACATCCCCTGAGTCTCTGATACAAGTCCAAGGCTGAGAAGTAAGCATTTCACATGTCTCTCTGCTCTGTTCTCTTCCCTCTTGATCGCCATCTCTGTTTGCTTCTCCTAGCCAGGTTTTCTCTCCCTCTCAATCCTCTATGTCTTTTTCTAGTTTAACCTCCCCGCTCAGTGCCACCTTTCTGTAGGATGAGGCAGAGAACATGGAACCCCCCCTTTCCCTCATGAAAACATGAGGCAAAGCCACTGAGAGCTGAACTAAAGGTAAGCAAAGCTCTGCAAATAGCGCCAAGATCCTCTGGGAGGGAGGAGGGAGAGTGAGGTGAACAGGCTGAGTTACTAAAGGGACAAATTCTGGACAATGTGGGTCCCATGATTGTTCCAGATCCTGGGATACCCAGCTGGGTACCCCTCAGGTTAGATAGCACACCAGTCTCCGCCGATCTTGGAGATGGGGCTCTGTTCGTGTGTTTGCTGGCCTTGGTAGTGGGGTAAACTGAGCGTCTGGTTGAGGAATGGGAGAATATGCTTACATAGATTCAGAACTGAATCTTACAGAGAGCGGCCCATTTTAACTAGAATGATGGGAAACAGACCTTGAAAATATTAAAGGTTGTCTGCTATAAAATGTTCTACTACAAAGTTATTCAGTAAAATGTAGTTATAATTTGAAGGTTTATCAGACAATTAGAGAAGTAAATAAAAATATACACTGTTGAGTGATGAACCACTTTTCATTTTGGTGATATTTCTGTGACTGTGCTAACTGCCACGTGGATAAAAAGATGTGAACACTGGTGAAATAACACTGGTTGACATTTGCACATTGCTTTTGAATTTCAATTTGGAGAAACAAAGTTACTGAGTTCTTGTAACAGAGTTCTTGTCACACAAGAGCCTTAAAGACAGAAACTCAACTAGAGTTTCTAATAAGCATATACATTATTTCTAAACTATGGAAGAAATCTGAGTCAACACCATCTATACCAGCTAGCAGGCAGACTGAGGGGCACCCCAGGACTCACAAACACGCACCCTCTAAATAGTTTCTGCCATCAGTCACGTAGACAGGACATATTCTTAGAGTATATGACTGCCAATAGAAAAGAACTTTAATAGAATTAGTGTATGATAGAGACAAGAGAAAGAATAGCATTTCCAAATCAAGACCCAGGGTTACCCATCCTCTTGTGGGTAAATGCCCTGCCAAACAGGGTTGGCCGAAAGCACAACCACTGAGGCCCAAATGCTAGCCACAAGTCTAAGGCAACTTTTGGCAGGAAACCATGGAAAAGGGGCAGAAGAGGCCAGGCAAGTCTGGAAGGAAAGGAGAAAAATCAAAGTAGAAATCAAAATAAAAATTGCCATTATTATCCTCCCTGTGGCTCTCTCACCCACATCTCTTCCAACTCTCTCCAAGTCCAAGGCCGAGAAGCAAGCCCACCTCTCACCCATCTCTCTAGTATACATACCTTGAGTCTTCTTCCTTTTCCAACTCTTTTTTAGTTTCTCTTGATGGTCAGCTCTACCCTTCAAGGTTGAGCAAGGAATATGCTCATCCTTTTAGGTTACACCGGTTCATGCTCACATTTACCTAGAAGATAAAAAATGAACATGAGGTCATGATGTATATTGACCACTGAACATCTTTAGAAGTTGATGGAATACCATACACTTTTGTTTTCTAAAATCATGCTCTAATGGCAATTCTTTCCTATCTCTTAATTGAAATTACTATTTTTTCTGAATTCCTGGAACATGTATCTTATTCTACTTTTAAGTATCCTTTTTATCCTAAGCTTATGATACATAATTCCTTTTACAGTCTTACCACTTTTGGAACACAGGTTCTGGTGGCAAATGGGAATATTAATTTATCACATCCTATTGCTGTGTATTGAATCAGACACTATTTCTCATTTTGCAAGCCTATAGCCTACATACAATCAGCATGCATGTTTTATTTGGCCTGTATGGTATTTTTAAAAAAATTATTTCAAATGTCTTTATATGGGGAATTTATTTTCCAGGGACATATTCTTTTAGATTCTCTCTTCTTAGTGTCTTAGACCTGACCTGCTTCATTCTCTTACAATATTAGCATAGCCCTTGCAGCTAGGGATTTATAATTTTAATGGTCAACTAACATTGAACTACTGAGCCAAGCAAATACTCACATCCCAATCTTGGGAAAAGAGGTAAGAAGTTCAATCTGAGGACTGAGAAGAGGTAACTTCTGTGATAGATAAAGAGTAGAAAGGAACAAAAATAAGATGAATCGAATGCAGAAAGAATGATGAGGAAATACATTGTACAAGGAGTGAACTTTCTGGTTAATGAGGGAGGGGATCTTCCAGGTGCCTGGGAAGAAATTGACAGACAGCCTGCAGGAGCAGCGGTGGGTCAGGCAGGCATGAATGCCATCCTCATTATGAAAAGGTATCTAAGGAAAAGGTCCAGGGCACATAAATAATTACCACGTCCATACTCTGTACTAACTAGCTTGGATGACTTTTAGACCACTATTGGTGGAGTGATGTAGGAAAAGAAAAATCTGAACACTTATTTCCATGTAATATTTCCTTTACTGAGATTTTGGTCTTTGGGGGAGCCCTGTTGTTGTTAGAAGGGCCCCACAATGGTGAACGCGTGGTGGTGATAATTAACAGGCCCATCTCCACTAACAGCATTGAGCTCTCAGTGTATAGAGCTGCCTTGTTTATTTTTGCGTAAACTTCCTTGTCTGGTCACTGAAATGCACACGTTTCTCATGCACTGCTGTATGAGAACACAGACGCTTTGATAGTTAGGTGAGAAAACGGCTCATCCTAGTCAAGAGTGACTATGAAGCCACGAGAGACTTCCACCAGAGGAGAAGTGTTTCTTTTAGGAACAGAAGCTTTTTGCCTAAGTCTGAAAACTGAAGAAAATGAAAATATGTTTCAAAATATGGTCCAAACTATGTTTATCCTTCCATTTAGCCTTTTCCTCCCTACTCACAACTGACAGCGAAGAGAAGAGAATGGAAAACACTGAAATCTGCGCCAGCACCCGGAGTCATCTGATGAACTTCTTCTTGGACTGTAGGCTGCAAAGCATCCCTTCAGGGCTGGTAAGGGCAGGTAAGATCGCAAAAGAGAACGAGTCACAAGCGCTCCCAAGAGCCTGGCTTTTCCTTTGTTTACTCCTTCAGGTTCCCCCAGGAAGCTACAGGGAACATCTCTCAGGCCTGAGAGGTGGCGAGAGTGCTGGGGGATGGAAGGGCAAAGAGTCTGGGTATCGAATGAGAAGATGAACAACGCTCCAGTCCAGACGGGCAAAGCCGTGGGTCTCTCAGCAGAAAGTTGACAGTTGTCCCTGTAGCAGCATGGGCGTGACACCTGCCAGCCTCCTGCCCTAAGACTGAAGTCCCCTTGGTTGGCAGGCAGGTGAGACTATTGCTCTAGCAGCTGGCACTTTCTTGGAGCAAATGAGGGCCTCACAGGGAACGAGAAGGCAAAGAGTTAGGAGCAAATGGGACGGAGGTTCCAAGGTGGAGAGTGTGCTTAGAGCCCTGTGCATAAGACGACGCCCTCGAGGTCCATTTCGGGAAAGGTATGTTACATGGCACTTACAGGTAAGGTCCGCAGACGGTCACTATCTCTCTGTCTCCAGGCAATCTCTCCTCCACCTTTCATCAGGTGGGTATGAAATGGTATTACCTGGTGACCCATCCTCCTAAATGTTTAAGTACTTCTTGTCCCCTATCTCAGCAGTTCTATGAAATTTCCCTAGGAGATATTCTATGAAACCACATGTTAGGATAGTCTAGAAATATTTTGTCGTTGTTGTTGAGAAATATATATATATATATATTTATTTATTTAATTAAATATATTTGACATCATTTGTATTCCCAGGGAGTACCCAGGACCATTCCACCCGTGCACCATCACCTCAGTCCCTTGTGCTCTTTCTGCCCTCACTCCCGAGGATAGTCTAGAAATATTACAAAGATACAGATGATACAGCTGGAAGCAGTGTTTATGCCTCCCAGGTACCTTTCACATCTGGGACTCCGAGGTGCAGGGGGAGACGTGGTCGCTCCTCTTGGCCCCTTCAAATTCTCATCTGTTACCGTTGTCATCCATAGAGGTCACGGACATCTCTTCTGATCCATCAACCTGCTTCATCCGTCGGTTCACAAACACTCACTGGTCATCAGCCACTGCCAGGCGCCACACAAGATGTTAAAAGAAAACAGAGACCTTTGTCTCCACAGTAGCTGTGATTTCTTTTATGCATTCATCTCAATCTCTTTTCGAAACTCAATCTTTCAGTTTACCCTGTTTTCCTCTCTGATAAGTAACTTCCACCAACTTATCTTTAACCTGTTATTGTGATGAGAATTTGTGTATCTATAGCTATAGAAATTGCAAAGTCAATGAGCTCTTATAACCTCTTCACATTCAATATAGTTTTTCTTAGGCACTCAAGAAGCAAGGAAACCACTGATTATGAAGGAGATGTGGAATTCATGTTCACTCTGCTCAGTGCCATCATCCTAACATTTTTCTTCTCTCTTTATAATTGTAGTAATTACAATAACTCCCATTATGTCAGTGATAAAGCATTTTACATACATTGCCTGGTTGAATTCTCTCAATACATCAAATGGGGTGATTTCACCTCCATTTTACAGACTAGGAACTGATACTCAAGATCATTCATCTGGGGTAGGTGCAGGATGGGTTCAGGGTTTGAACCTTGCTTTTCTGAATACACAGTATTGACATTTCTAATTTACTGCAGAAGCTGTTGCAATAACACGCATAGCACTTGTATTCACAATGTCACAGAAATAGACTCTTACATATTTTTAAATAATACCTGAAGGTCACTTAATAAAGTGATTTCATTCCTTTTGGGAGTTTTAGTCATGACAGACATCCTGTGCCCCTACAAGCAAGTAATGAGTTTTTGTCTGACTTGAGAACTGGTTTGGTTGGCACTAGATCCCTTGTTACCTTGGGTAAGTCATTTCATCTCTCTTTACCTCAGTTTCCTGGCCTTCAAAAATGGAGGAAGGAAGGAGTTTCTCCCTGAAGCCTCTTTGCATGCAAGTGCTTCTCTTGTACTTTCTCAGTGTCAGACTTGACCCTTGCCCAGCAGTGAAGACCTGGTCTGGGGTCCCTTTTTGTCTAGGGGTGTTTGCTTGGCTCATCTCCATTCTGGACCTCTGTCTGCTTGTGGGTCAAGGAGAGGAGTTGTGTGACTTGAGGAGTGGGGACCTTCTAACACTAAAATTACCACCTTCCCCTCCCACAGGGGGCAGAGAGAAGCTACCTCCTCAGATTCTCCAAATATTTTTAGTCCACTCCTCGAACCAAGGGCCAGTTGCCCACTGTGGGGCTGCTGATTATTCCTGCTTTGTTTCCACCATTAACCTCATGATAATGTTCTGGGGGTGTCAGGTTATAACAAGAACATAAAAATTATGAGCTGGATTTGTCATTGACTCCATGATCTTTAACTACCCTGCTGTCTCCTTAAGCAGATGGGAAGTAATCTTATGACTGAAACTTGGGGAAAGGAAATGTCTGGAAGGCCTTCTGTCCAGAAGAAAAGAGCAGGCGAGGCCTATCCCAGCAGGCAATTGGCCGGTGAGATAATAAAGTATGGTGGCAAAATGCTACATTAAAACACACAATAAAAACCTAAGTGCTTCATCACCACCACTAATGGAAATATCTGATTGCCTAATAAAATGTTTCATGCCGGCCTCTGGCTGTGGCTCTGCTTTATTAACACCTGTTCCCAACGTGTCTCCTTCCTGGGAAGGGCGACCTTCTACCCCAGATGGCCCACGGTCTGGGGAACTCTCTGTGAGGGACTATTTGGCCAGTGGGTCCCATAGGAGACCCAGCCAACCTGAGGTCCAAAGCAGCTGCCTGGCTTCTCACTGAGCAATAAAGAGACCAGGACACTGGCTGGGGAGGCAGCCAGAGCAGGACAACTGGAGGTGCCATCTGTCCCAAATGTATCTTGTTGACTGGGATGTGACAGCTGGGTCACAAACTCAAGAAAGAACTTCTGGAGCTGTTGCAGTGTACCCCAGGGGCAAAACAGACTTCTCATGGGATGTGAAAGAATGATTTTGTTTTGTCCCTCAGTAGGTCTTTTCTGATGAGTATTCCCTCCATCGTTGAGAACAGTCACCACTATTATCTAAAATAGAAATCCCTGAGCAATCTGCAGCCAGACATTCTGAGTCAAGCTTCCCATTAAAATGGATATATGAATTGCATTTGCACAGTATTTTACCATTTACAAAACTTCTTAGACTTGATAAAATCACCTCCAACACATGCATGATCTCTGGCCTCTAAGACAGTGAGGATTAGAGCAGTCAGTTAAATTGTTGGAGGCCTCATAACTGCAAGTGTCAGAGCTGGATCCCAAACAACGGTCTCAGATCCTTTAATCTGCTACCCCAGCATCATGACGTGGAAAGAGCCCCCCCGCTCCCTCCNCATAACTGCAAGTGTCAGAGCTGGATCCCAAACAACGGTCTCAGATCCTTTAATCTGCTACCCCAGCATCATGACGTGGAAAGAGCCCCCCCTCTCCCTCCCCCCCCATACACCAAGGCCACCTTTGTCAGGCTGCCCCTTCCTGCTCAGTCAAGTCGATACTGTCAAATACTGTTATTGAGACAACAGGCTACATCGCCTGGGGTGTCCACATAGAGCGGGAAGCTGCTAAGTGAGCAAGAGATCCAGTCCCGGAGCCACTGTCTGAGCCATTATGTATAAACAATCATCATTTACGTCGTGGGAAGATTTTGATGGGGTTACCAAGCTGGATTTTCCTTTTTATTTTTGTAAAAAAAGAGAATGCGATTAGATGTCTGTTAGGGTTTTTGTTTGTTTGATTGATTTTTTTTATTATTTATTTACGCATACAAGAGCTGGGATACAGGCCAGAGACGCAGGGGGTAAGAGGATTCACCAGAGACAGAGTGGGGAACAGAACAGGCAGATGGGCTGAAATACACTGCTGAGGGGGGCAGCAGGCAAGGCGGGAGAGGTCTGCTGGGCCATGTGGGTCCCCTCCCTGGCCGGGGATCAAACTTGCACTACAGTGGCTGCGGAAGCCCCACAGTGCAGTGCTTAACCCCTTGTGCCACCAGAGAGGCCCTGTTTGATTGATTTTTTTAGTTCCAGTCCATTGTATCTTTACGTTGGAATTTTGGGGAGGCCCAGTTGTTGCTAATGCAAGGAAACAACAGTTAGACTTAGTTTAAAGGAAAGAAAAAACAACAATAAAACTGCACATCGATTAAACAACTAATACCAGTAAGAGGAATTATTCATCTATCATCTCAGCGACCATCAAACAACACTCTGAGGTAAATACTGTCACTACTTTATAGACCTGGAATTTGAGGTTGATATAAGTTCAGAATCCACCTGATAGGACACAGTAGGGCTGATTTTTACTCAGGGTCTGCCCAAGGCCTAGGCCTTCCAGCTGCCCACCGGGCTCTGTGACAACGCCACCTGCATGTCCTTGTCTCTGTGGGAAGACTCTGGGTCCTTAAATTCTATTATCTGACTTAGAATGGCTCTCTGCTCGTAACTTGCCTCCCAGGGAAGGCACTTTATTACTGGCTATATTCTCAAATACATTTTCCTTTCCAGCCACTACAATTTTCACAAGCAGAGGGGTGTTGTTAACTCGAGTTTTCCTCGCTGGACTTGACGTTGGCTGATTGCGTTTCGCTGACATGCTCTCCTCCTGCCGTGCTGCCAAGATAGTCCCCTATCATTTCTGCATCCCAGACTGGCAGGGCGTGCAGCCTGCAGCATCTTTATTCCACTCCAGAAAGAACAGGATAGAGCTGCTTTATGGATGAAAATAAGAGGCTCGGGTAATGAGAAATCCAGATTACTGCTTTCCTTCAAGGGAGGAAAGGAAAACTCACCAACATGAATTCTTCCTCCCCTCCCTCCATCTTCTTTCCTTTATCTTGTTTTGAGTGTATATCATTTGGCAAGCACAGTTCTCAAACATGATGGAAAGGCATATAAATATTGAAATAATTATTAATGGTGCTTCAAAAGCTCACTTTATGGGTTTAAATATGGTATCACCAGCCATGATAAGAGTGACTAACAACTTTTCAGCCACTTATTAGAATTTTAAAATTTGCCAGTCATACACTTGAGCTTCATGAGGACACAGATCATTCAGGACTTGCTGAGGACATAGCCTTCAGACAAAAGGTCCAAGGAAATACAACTTGGGATGCAGATAGGGGATATGATAGGAAATGATAGGCGGCCATCTTGGAGCAAAAGTCAGGGAGGATGATCCCCAGCAGAGGTGACGACCAGCCTTTAGAACAGAAATGCATTTTTGGGGTGAAAACCTAGAGAATCCAGGGGAATGCTGAGTACAAAGGCCAAGATGAGGGATGACAGAAAAGGGCTGAGGACTGAAAAGTAATATCTCTTCCTTTCTCTGTTTGGCATAAAACCAACCCAACCAAGGACAGTGCCGGTGTAGGGTAAGTGCAAGTTACCGGGTTTTTCTGCCCTTCCGCCATTAGCACCCATGATAGACTCTTGGGTCCAACATGCATGCCTGGCATGCATGGCGGCATCTGAGTAGGGGGTGGGTGCACCTGGACTGAGACACTGGCACATACGGGCGGCAGCGTGGGGATGCCAGCCACTGCAGCAGCAGAAGTAGCAGAGACAGCAGAAGAGAAACTCAGCAGAAGTAGAGAGCCCAGAGAGAGAGTGAAGATGCACCGGGGCTAGGAGGCCTGCAGCCTGTGGGGCCCCAGCCTTCCTTCCCACCGGCCGTGAACCTGGTCGATGCATCACAAATGATATAGAAAGACCAATATAAGCCTGAAAAGGGGCTCCAGGACTCCTCCTTTACCTGTTTTCCTGGATCATAGAGGACCTGCCCCGAGCCTTCCTGCCTCTGCAAGTGGTATCTGGGACCAGGAGATTATCAGACAATATGAATGTAAGACAACAGAAAATATAAATACCGGCCTTTGTGCCTAGTTCCAGGCACAGGGCTCTTGAATCTCTGGTAATTCCCCAAGTGATGAGACACCAGGAGACTCTTTCCTTCCAGTGTTTGTTGATTTGCTGAATCAGCATCTTCTGATCTGCTGAGGTGATCTTTGATGGGCTGCTGAGTGGGGTCCGGTCACCAGAAAGACCAAACCCAATTAGAAACTTGGCATTTTAAGCCTCAGCCTCTGGTCCCTCCTTTTGCCAGAGAGATGGGAAGAGCCAGACTAGGAGTTAATGATGGTCGCACTGACGTGATGATGTCTCCACGAAGAACCAAAAGTTCAGTTTGGAGAACTGCCAGGCTGCTGAGGAGGAGCTGGGAGAGCGTGGCGGCGCGGGCACGCTGCACCTTCACCTCCCCATCTCACTGTCACTGAGTGTTTGTCTTTGTCCTTTGCCATATTCTTAAATAGCAAACTGGTGAAGAGTAAGGGGACTTCTGAGTTCTAAGCAATGTAATTGAGCAAATTAATCAAACTTGAGGAAAGTAAAGCCTCCACTTAATAACTGATCCATTAGAAGCACAGGTGATAATCTAGACTTAGGATTTGTACCTGGAAGTGGGTGGTGGCACCAAGTGGGACTGAGCTCGTAGCTGCGGAATCTGATGCGCTCTCCTGGTTGTGCCACAACTGAATGAAATTGTAGGACACCTGCTGGTGTCAGGGAGTTGATAGTGGTGGGGAAAAACTCCCACATCTCCAGTGTCAGAAGCATTGTGAGTGTCATTGTAGTGTGTAGAGGGAGAGACACAGGAGAAAGGCTGAACTTTGCTCAACTCAATGACCTGAGAGGAGCAGAGGGCAGTGGTTGCGGGAGACTATACATAGTCAGTGAATGTGGAGCCAGTAATTGAACCCTACTTTACTTTATCACCAGCTGCTTAACCTTTAACAAGCGATAATTAAAAATACTAAGTGGAAGGTTGTATTTAAAACAGCGTACCCAGTTCATAATTAACACCTAATAATTATTAAGATCATCTTAGAGGGATTTTATTTTCTCTTATCAATGTCATATAATGAAATTGTTAGCCAAAATATTAAGGAGGCAATTAAAAAGCAAAGTCATTTATTTGGGATCAAAGAATTGCAATGTGAAGAGCAGACTCAGGTAGAAACCAAAAGAGATTTCCAAGGAGAAAGAAAACAGTGTTTTATGGGGAGCCAAGAGGAAGGTGAGGTAATTGATTTTAAAAAAATGTCCATTGTACCAACAAGGGTATATTTTGGGGCACATATAATGATTGCTCAGGCAAAAGGTTCATAGTCATCAGTTCTCATGCTCCAAATGATTTATTTGCTTGATGATTTCTTAAACTATTCCTTTTTGGCTCAGCCCAAAGGTCTTTGGTCAGTTTAATCGAGATCATCAATGTAGACTCTCTGTGAGGTCTGCCCTGACTCCATTTTAAAATGGCTCCACTTGTGTCAGCATCACAGGGATTTATGAAATACATAGGGTTTTCTTTCGTCCTCTTCCCTGTAGCCCACTTCATTTTCTGACTCTTTCCCTGGGGGAAGAGGAGAAAGGAAGTAAATGAAAGGGTTAGCGATGACATCCTTTGAGAGCGAGTAGTGAATGGTTGATGTTTAATGGTGAAGAGACACAAAGACAGGATATATTCAGAGGAGGGATATGTCCTAGGGAAGCTGAGGTTCTTTGGGGGCCTCATACTTGCCTTGGAGTTTAACCCCTACACAAAAACCAGCTCTCGGGGTCCAGACTTCATTGTGGTCCTGCTCATGGTTTGCCATTACACTTCAGAGCAAGCTCTCCCAGTGTTACAGGGCAGGGAGAGGGGCACCCCAGAACCCCCAAACCTGCCCTCTCTGAATGAGTTCTGCCATCTGCCGCATTAAGACAAACATATAAGGCCTTTAATGGAAAGGAATTTTAATATAATTAGGGTACAATACAGAAAGGACAAAGAACATAGTTACTAAGTTAAGCATTTAAAGTTACCCATCTTGAGGGTAAAAGTTAAGCTAAATAGGATCAGCCCAAAGCAAGGCCTAAGAGCCTGGCACAAGTTTAAGGGATCTTTCAGTAGAGACCCATAGAAAAGGGTCAGAAAGAGTCAGACAAATCTGGAAGAAAAAGAGCAAAATTAAAATTAAGATGAAAGCTGCCATTATTAAGCGCCCCACAGGACTTTCACCCATATTTGTTTTAACCAGTTTAAGACCAAAAAGCAAGCGCAGTTTTTTCACATGTCTCTCTGCTCCACGTGCCTCCTCCACATCTCCTTGCTGCTTTTTACTTTGCTTTTTTTTTTCTCCCTTCCTTTTGTCCTCTTATTTTCTTTTTGCAGAATTTTTTAATTTCTGCTCAGCTCCACCCACTTAGGGTGGAACTGGGATTTTGGGACTTTTCCCTTTTTTGGGTACCACCCTGTTACACCAGGACACAAAGGAGCTATTTGGTCACCCCTGGAAATCAGGTGGTCTTGGCAAGCAAATGTCCTTATATTTTTATTTATGTATACAAACACTGGGGTACAGACCAGAGGTGCAAGGGTGAGAAGAATCACCAGAGACAGAGTGGGGAGCAGAACAGGCAGATGGACTGAAATACACTGCTGAGGGGATCAGTGGGTGCAGCAGGAGAGGTCTGCTGCGCCATGTGGGTCACCTCCCCAGCCTGGGATCGCTGCAGTGGCTGAAGATAGCTTCATAGTGCAGTGCTTAACTCCTTGTGCTACCAGGGAGGCCCGGGAATGTCCTTTCAAAGAAAGCCAGCTATCTCAGGCATCCGGAAGGGTGGGATGGGTAGCTGAGGAGGCAGCACAGCCTGGCCTGGAGGGGCAAGCTCAGGAAGGGAAGCCAGAAGTGGCTGCTCAGCTCTAGACCAAGATGTGCTGCAAGAGTTCCTCTCAGGCATTTATTCATCAACAAACATTTAGATAGTGCTCAGGATGTAAGTCATCAATCTAAACACTTCACGCTTTAGTGCAGACCTGATCCTTTCTGTTTCAATCCAGAAGTAGAGTATAAGGACTTCAGAAAAAAAAAAAAAAGGTGGGGGGAAGAAATGGAGAGTTCAAATAAAACTGACTGCATACCTGCAGGTAATTTTCAGAGAGATACCCATCTATTCAACCCACATGGACTGAGACCTATTCTGGTCAGGCACCATGATAAGCACTGTAAGAAAAACAAAGATGAATAAAACATATTCTCTGTCCTTGAGGATCTCACAGTCCAGTGGGTAAGGCAAACAAATAAGGAAATAAGAATAACACAAAGTGATACACTTGCAAATTGAGCAGTAGGGAATGGGCTCTGGGAGAAATCATAGCTGCCAGGCAAGACAGGTGGGACTCCAGGGCTGTTGGTCCAGTTCCAGGCAGTTAGAGCCAGCGCTGGGCCTCAGACAAGCATGGAGGAGACCCCAAGCCTGGCTGATCAGGGCTTGGGAAGGCAAGCAATGGTGTGAAGGGGGTTAGGGACCATTGAGCGAAACTCCAGGATTTTGTGTAACTGGGATGTTTCATTTTGCTTTGTCTAGTGAGACTCAGCTGTTTGAACATAGTGTTTAAAGATCACAAACCCAAGAGAGCTCAAACGCCTTGGTCAGAGATTGCCCCCCTCCCCAAGTGACAACCTTCAGGGTCTTCAGACCCCAGCTCCAGGCTTTCTGCAGCAGAACACCAGCTATTATTTCTTTAATGGGTCTGCCTGTTTCAAACATTCTGCTTGTGTTAATAAATGTTTACCTCACGCACTGAGATTAGCATCTAAATAAAATTCCTACCCAATGCAAGTAGCTGCTCTGCTAGCTGTGTATTCTCCCTCTTACCTAAACCTCCTGTTTTGTACACAACTGGGTAATCATGGAAACAAGGAGCTTTGGGAAAGCAGGAACAAGGTGCAGGTCCTTGTGAAGAGGGGGCCACACAGAGGCTGAGTCTAGAGCAGCCTGGGAAGCAGCCTCAGAGCATTCCTGGTGTGGCAGCAAGCTTGCTTCGCCAACGAACACTGCTGTTTTCTCCTCAGCTTTAGAATTGCCCCAGTTGGGTAGGTCAATTGTGTTTCCTTTCTAGGAAACAAAAGCGTAGAATAATTTCTTACTCTCATTCCTCTGACAGCCTCCATGTAACCAACACTCATTAAATGAGACCTCAATCATATATCTCAAGCAAATAAACGTGACTTAAAATTTCAATAGCAGTGAAAATGCAGACAATTATCCAGAATAAACATTTGGGAAAAATTCAATCTCTCACAACAGATATCTTCTCTAAATTGTCCATGTAATGCCTACATACTATTCTGGGTTACTTTTAGCAAAGAAACATATAAAGTCTTGATATGATATGGCTTTTCCTTTTATACAGGCAAGCAAGAACATCTAAAATGCTTTCTCTCAGAGCCAGCCAGAAAACTGCAAACAGTTGGTACATAATGTATGTTGACTTACTAGGATGGCACTGCCTCTGATCAAGGTCTGAAAGAGTGAGCCTTTCTTGCTGAAATGAGCCACCCCAAATAGCTCTTTTGTTCAGATGTGACGATCTGAACAATAAATCTTAATGAACTGGTAAGTTCAAGAAATGATGTACATGAAAAAAAATCAGATTATAGGAGTCTATAATCTACTTTGAAAAATGTTAACAAATGTTAATAAATCCAACAAATACATTAAATAGTAAAACGTGCAAATTAAACATGTGCTATAGGGTGTTAAATGCTATAGAAAAAGTGACAGGTAGAAGGATGGAGAACAGGAACAGGAGAACCACATCAGGTAAAGCAAATAGCTCTGCTTGACGCAAGCACAGACTTCATGAAGGAAGTTAATTCATATGTACAGAGATCGAAAAATATATTCTAAGTGCCAGGTCACAAAAGATCAGAGATGACTTGCTGGATTTGATCCCATAAGTGACCAAGAATTTTTGAGGTTTTGCACATTGAGTAATTTGGTCAAAACAGTGTGCCTCAATTCTGATCTCTGGGGTCAAAGAATAACTTTAATTCTTCTGTGCAGAATATTTCCAGAAACAGTTTGATGTGGCTTGTTGCCCTTACACCTTACCTTCAGGCTAAGAATTCTCCATTAACACAAACGAACAATACGCTCTGGAAGGTGTGATTCCCCTCTCTGAGCATTCTGGCCACCTGCCCCTGGGTACTTTGCAGGTTGTTGATAAGCAGCTCACCGATATTAAAATCTTATAATGTGCTGGGCACTATGAAGATTTTTTTTTTCTCTGCCACCTTCCCTTATAAGCCCTTGTGCCTTTCTCCTTCCCTTTCCACGTTAACCTCAGAGCCCTCACTATGGTTATTTATGTCCCCTAGTTTTTGAAAGTATTTTATCAAATTGTCCCTTATGTAAATGTCCAGTATTTGTTTTTATGATTCTTGCTTGTTTTTCTGTACACAATTCCCCTGAACCATTTTTCCGTAAATGACTACATTTCATTTTTTTCTTGTGGCTGAATAGTATTCCATGTGATGAGATTTTATCTTAATGTAAATGCATGGTAGTCCTACGAGAGGTGTATTTTAGACTGCTTTAATGCATGGGAAACCTGTGGTTCAGAGAATTTGAGTAAATTGCACAAGGCTGATATCAGGGACAGTACCCAAACCCACATCTTCTGCAGACAGAGCCCAAGCTCTAAACACTGCTGTCTCTGCCCCCGACTCCCACTCACATTAAGAAAAGTCCCAGTGGAATGTGGGTCTAGATTCTAGAGCAGTAACACCCTTTCCTTTGCTGGACATCTGTTCCCTTGCTATCAGAAAAGAAGGTTGGGTCAGAACCCTTCTGAGGGCCATTTGTGACCTGCCATGGTTTTGTTCGTTAATGACAGTATTTGCAGTTGACTAGGACCTGGGCAGCAACAGATTCACTAGATTAATAGTGCACAAGACAGAACCCACCGTTCTTAGGCTCACCATATGTACAGCAGAGATGTAGTGATTGACAAGAAGTAGGTCCCTTCCCCCAGAGCAAGCCAGGAGACACGTGCTTAAAGCACACTTGAACTTGAAGGTGATGTTAAGCCCACACAGCACTTTCCATTCCTACCACAGGTTTTCCCAACAATAACATGCCAGGTCAAACCAAATAGAAACATTCTACTTTCAGATGGTGGGAGAAACCTGCATAATAATAGTGATAATAATAATAATTTATTGATGACTGGGCAGCCGGGAAGGAAAATATGCTTCTGACTGGTACTGGGACGAGAAATCCAATAACCTCTTTTACCTTTTAGCACTAAAAGCTTGAGTTAAAGTGATTGAGTATCATGCTATAAATATAAACATAAAGGGTATGGAAATAAGAGAAAATAATGGCAGCCCGTGGAAAGCACTGAGGTGAGCAGACAGGGTGTGCTGTTCAGGACAAGCAGGCGCCTCAGGAGAAGGTCTGGCTCCCGCGGACAGACCTCCAGTCAGCCAGCGGAGACCGCCGGCTTGGGAAAGTGACGCGTGATGGCTGTGTCCCGGGAGCACCGTGCTTCCTCGGCCTCTCCAGTCGTGCCTCAGCCTCAGCCTCAGCCAGACCAGATCCCGCTGGGTGATGCGGCGGAGGGCCCAGCGCTGTTCAACAGACGCCGCAGGCCCTGCCCTGAGCGTGGGCTCTGGGTTTACCTGGCGCCTGCTTCTTGCCTGCACCTCACCACGGTGGGTCTCCTGATATCCGCAGTTCCAGGGAGTTGGCTTTCCCCTCCCTTCTCTGCGGGAATAGCGCCCCCATCACCGCCTAATGATGCGTGATCCTTTGCCCATATCGGTTATCAGCTAAACTGTCTATGTGCTAAACACTTTACATAAAAGTTGGGGTTGGGTTTGGGTTGGGCTTGTGTCTTTTCAAGGTAGCCGAACCTCCTCCGTCGATGGAGGGGAAGGGTCAAGAAAAGTCTTACCTGAGAACCGAAGTGCATTTGAATTTAAGGAAGAATCCTGGAAGCTGCGACCACAGTGCGCTGCGACCCATAAGAAAAACTTACATCAAGTCATCTACAGTCCAAGGCTCAGTGAAGAACAGGAGTTGCCACAAAGGACTCTGAGAGAAATGAGCAGTGGAAGAAGGAAAGCCGGTGGCCTCGAGGAGCATGGCTGGATCTGGGGGCAGGGGATCGTTGCCAGTAGCCACGGGCAGACACTTTCCGTTGGGGACTTTGGCGTAGGTTCATCCATATTTGATGGGCCATCTAATTCAGCGGCTAAAATTGCAGGTTCTGAGTCAAAAAGATGGATTTGCACCCCAGCTCTACAAACCGCTAGCTAAGCTGTGATGGCTCCAGAATTTTCGCACTGCAGTGCCTGAGGGGAACCATCTGGATGGAATGAGGGCTTAGGAGCTTGTCTTGAAGCTGCCTGGGCTTGGTGCTATAAGTAATAATGGAAAGAATTAAGTGCCCATGTTTGAGAATAACTGAACAGTATTAGCGATTGTCACAATGATGCTCCACAGGGGCCTCACTGGTGGCACCAGGGGACTGAGCGCCACAGTGTGGGGCTTCTGCAGCCACAGCAGTGCGAGTTCGATCCCTGGCCGGGGAGCTGACCCACAGGGCGCAGCAGACCTCTCCTGCCTCGCCCGCTGCTGCCCTTAGCAGTGTATTTCAGTCGATTTGCCTATTCTGCTCCTCACTCTGTCTCTGGTAAATTCTCTTACCCCCTGCGCCTCTGGCCTGTACCCCACTCTTGTATGCAAATAAATAAAAAAAAAATTAAAAAACAAAACAGTGATGCACCACAGCAACGACCGGAAGTAACAGCTAAAGACAAGCTTTACTTCGGTGCTCGAGGCAGGCAGGGCAGGGGGTAGGTCAGCCTCGGGCTGGGGGTGCTCCCTGGGAAAAATAAGTGTTCCTTTGGAAGGGGTGAGTGTGGTGGAGAGACGGTTAGAGATGAATAAGCACAGACTAAAGAACTGGAATTCACCTGGGTTGGGTAAACGA
Organism: Galemys pyrenaicus; assembly: GCA_019455555.1. Lineage (NCBI taxonomy): Eukaryota > Metazoa > Chordata > Mammalia > Eulipotyphla > Talpidae > Galemys > Galemys pyrenaicus. The sequence goes on along the minus strand of JAGFMF010011638.1, from coordinate 4,308,264 downwards.
AAGAGCAGCACAGCGGACAAGAGCGAGGGCGGAGAGAGGCTGGAGGGCAGCCCATGGCGGGGGACGTGTCCTCCGCATCCACAAGCTTTGAGCCAGACGACAATCTAGGTAGTTTACACGTATTTACTCATTTCATGTTGTAATAATCCGGTGAATGAAGTACTATCACTATAATTATTTCCATTTATGGAAGAAACTGAAGCACAAAAAAAAAAAAATAGATAATCTGCCCAGAGAGACACAGCCCATCTGTGGGAATCAAGATTTGAGTCTCTGGGTCTGACTCCAGAGTTCAGCAGTTGTCACATATCCTCTTGAATAGGAGCCTAAGTTTACAGAAGGGAAGATTGATGGTGAAGTCAGAAATGGTGGGGCGCCTGCACCCTGTAGCTCCACTAAAGGGTGCTTGCTCAGGCCCTCGCCCTGTGGCTCCCTCCACACACACACCCTCTTAGGGAGCCAGAGTGGAGGATAGGACATTCCTCTCCTTTGCGCTTGGGCTTGGCTCTCAGGTTTGTGTGGCCAGTGGGCCTGTAGATGTGGCTGTGCAAAGGCTTCAAATGCCCGGGGAAAGGCTTGCAATAGGCTTGTGTGCTTGGGTTTGCTCTCCCGTCCTCACAGCCACCTTTCCCATGAGGAGATTGTCTCCCAGTGGCCCTGGCTGGTGGGGCTGCAAAGCCTGACGCGCAACCTGGGTTCAATCCCGGCTTGAAGCTGGCTTTAGACACAGGCAACACAAAGAAACTGAGCTCTGATGAGGAGCGGAGCTGGCCCCCCTCCCCAGCGAGCCCCTGTGCCCCCAGCTCCTGTCCCGACACCTGCACTTCTACATCTTGCCCATGTAGGTAGGTCTCTGTAAGTAAGGTGTGGCGAGATTTTAAGGACCTGAATGATTGGGGAGTAAGTCAGGTGCAAGAGGAGGGGCCTGGACTCCCGGAAAGGAGACCAGGTAAAGACAGCTTGGAAGCCCGGGGACAATGTGGGGTAGAGTTCCGTGTGCCATCGTGGACCTGCAGTGACAGAGCTGAGCTGATGGGACTCATGGTGGGGAGTGGGTGGCACTTGGAGTCCTGCCCAAAGGCAGGGCCCAAAGTTGTACTTTCATACTTTCTGATCTTTGTCTTCAGAGCCATAGCTTATGTCTCTCCCAGTTTTACCAATACGTTTTTAAACTAGACTCTATGTTTTGCATCTTATAAGTGCTGTTGCTGCAGGAGATGGCAAACTCCAAAGGGCAAGGAGTTCATCTTACCTGGGTTTGTGGCACTGCTCTCACATACCCCCATGTCCTCCACATTCCTCCACCTCGCTCTACTCCCCCCACTGCCTCCACCTCCCCTCACACTCACCTCAATGACCTATATTTACTGAGTTAAAAATAGACCCAACCTGAGGGAAAGTTACTACCCCCCCTTATAGTCAAGGGTGAGTTGGCAAAACCTGTTCCTCCACTTCCTAGAATACCTTGGTATCAGGAGTTGCAGAACAAATCATCACATATTCTCATGCTGACAACACACACACACACACACACAGTTTAATCACCCTATTTATCCTCTGGGTTACCAGCATTTGGGGCAAAAGAAATGTGAAAAAGAAAGATTGACGAAAAAAAATTCTCATTTTAAACATCGAAGCTAATTCCATTAATTATGTTGTGATGCAATTAAGCATTTCATTTCAGAGCTATTAAAGCTTAAATTATTTATTAATAATTAGAGATCATTACCTGATAGTGTTCACTCTGCAGAACAGGTGATGAATAATTTATCAGCTTTGACATAGTTCTCTCCCCGCAGCCCTCTTTAGACGGCGTCTATATTTGTACATGTCAGCTTGCCAATACCTGAGCCTGCCTGCGCTGCCCGCCTGTTCTGTTTATACAGGCTCTTCCAGAATTCTGAATGTCATTTCAAACTTTCACTCTTAAAGTTTTATAACACAGATTGTAGGTGAGATTGATGTGATGGTAATATGACACAGGTAAAAGTGTGTATTTCCTGTTCATGGATGACGTAGACTTTAGTTTTAAAAGTAAGAATTATGTTTATTCATTATGAAAATGATTTTTACTTCCCTCTCCTCTATTTCAGGGTTTTTAATAATTATTATTACTGCATTATGATTGTATATATTATTGCTATATACAATCACAAGCACAGATGAATGCTTTTATTTATATGCTGCTTAAAAATTGCTTTTAATAACTAGTAACAATAATTAAAATTTAATTAAATATTAAAATTTAATGTGTAAAAGAATTTCATAATCAATCAATACAAGCAGTAATTGACAAATGGATATTGATATTACATACATGTAAAGGGTTTCAAAGTTCAGTTTTTATAAGCCCAGTCAATCAATTTTAACATTATCCAGAGTGATTCACCCTAATGTTTATCAGAGAAAAATTATAACTGATATCCCCAAATACTTCCATTGTGGAATTATTTAAGATATATATAAAAGTAGTGGGATGACTTAATCACATACCATGTGTATGGACGTAAATATTTAATGATCTATATTTATTTGGATCTTAAAATGGAGACAATTTCTTCCTTTAAAAGTTACTTTTTGAACGTCTGAGTTACGCCAACGCTGTGTTGGATGCTGGAAATACAGTAGTAAATAGACTGAAGTGAGAAGCTTTCATGGATTCAGAACACAATTTCCAATGGCTTTATAACACATTTATATCTAGTTGATCTTCCCTCATTTCCCTGCCTCCTGCTGAATTTCCCAGAAATGAGACAAGACTTTTCATTCTAAAGAAATTGATTTTTGATACAACAATCAATAAATTTACCATAGCAAGCCCTCTGTGTTAGCTCTCAATAAACCTACCTTAACGCTTCTAGGCAAGGTGTCTTCAGTGTCGTGAATGTTTTGTGCTGGGTTCAGGTACTTAAGAAGATGTAGTTTTGGGGCCTCCCCGGTGGCGCAGTGGGTTACGCAACACACTATGAAGCAAACCGCAGCCACTGCAGCACGAGTTCGATCCCTGCTGCCGGCCAGGGAGGCGACCCACATGGTGCAGCAGACCTCTCCTGCTGTGCCCGCTGCTCCCCTCAGCAGTGTACTTCCGTTGATCTGCCTGTTCTGCTCCCGCTCTCTGTGGTGAATCCTCTCACCCCCCACACCTCTGGCCTGTACCCCAGTGCTTGTACGCATAAATAAATAAATCTTAAAAAAAAAAAAAAGAAGATGTAGTTTTGCACACATTCTGCAGAACCTGGACTGGGAGAGGAGGAAGCCTTGCATTTTCTAAGCAATTATAACCTTTTTGCAACCCCTGCAGCCCACTTCAGGGGAAATCCTGCCTTCCCTTCGATGCTGGAGGACTCCTTTAGAGAGACGTTTGTTCTCATTGTGGCAAAATGTGTATGATTTAATTTTTAACATTAGTCAGTGTGTAATTTGGTGGCATTAAACATATTAACAATGTTATGTAACCATCATCACTAACTATATCCAGAAAATTTTCATCAGCTTAAATAAAAACCTCCGCACATATGAATCGTGACTCCCTTTTTACCCCTTTCCCCACGTGCTTGGTAACCTCTATTCCCCTTTCTGTCTCTTTGAATTTGTTCATTTTAGAGACATTATATAAGTGTAATTAACAATATTTGCTTTCTCTGTCTGACTTCTTTCGATAAGCATGTTCTCAAGGCTCATCCACGTTCCATGTAGCATATGTGAAAATTTCATTCCTTTTATAAAGCTGAATAACGTTCCATTGTAGGTATGCATCATGCTATGTTTACCCATCCTTCCTCCTTCTCTCCCTTCATCTCCTAAGAGACAGATTGTGTCTATTATATAGTATATTTTTTGACTTTGTGAAAAATACTGCTATGAACATTGGTATTTAAATATCCAAGTCTGTACTTTCAAGTCCTTTGGATATAAACCTAGGAGTGGGATAATTGGATCATATAGTAGTGCTATGTTTAATCTTTTGAGAAGCTTCAAAACTGTTTTCCTTAGAGACCACACCACTTTACATTACTACAAGTGATATACAAGGGTGCCAATGTCTCCATATTATGTTAATACTTTCAAAATGTTTCTATTATCTTCTTGCTATATTGAAACTTTCAGTTAATAGATGATGTCTTACCCTTCATAAATTTTTTGATTCAAAGTTTATTTTGTCTGATATTAGTACAGAAGCCTCAGCTTTCATTTGCTTCTTATTTGCATGAAATATCGTTTTTTATCTATTCACTTTCAATCTGTGTGGTTGTCTCTAAAATGAATGTGCTATAGATGGCATGTCATTGGTTTGTGTCTTTTAGTCTGTTCTGCCACTCTCTGTCTTTTGATTGCAGATTTTAATCTGTTCACATTTAAAATAATTAATAATCAGGAGGGACTTATTTCTAAAATTCTATTTTTTTATTTTCCTTAATAATTTCTTGTCCCTTATTTCCTCTGTACTGACTTCATTTGAATATGTGTAGTTGATTTTTTTGTAATGAAACATTTTGATTTTTTATCATTTTGTGTATAGCCAATAGATATTTTCTTTCTGTTGCTGTACTTCTTAGCCCTAGAATTTTTGATTTTTTAAAATTAGTCTTTTTTATTGATATATTCATTTTGTTGACATATTAATTTCCTGTATTTGTACTAGCTACCCTTTAATTATTTGAACATCTCTAAGATATATGTTTTAAAATATTTAGTAAGTCTGATATTTGAGGTTCCTCAGGAATATTTTCTGGCAACTTATTTTATCCCTTCAATCAAATATAATTTCCTTTTTTTTTTTTTGGGTATACCTAGAAATTTTTTTTCATTGAAAACTGAATATTTGAATACTATAATGAGTAAACCTTGGAAATCAAGACCAGCTCTTTAAAAAAAAAAAGTGCTATAGAATGTCTCTGCCAGGGGGCCTCCCTGGTGGCACAAGGGATTGAGCACCACTCTATGGGGCTTCCACAGCCATTGCAGCATGAGTTTGATCCCCAGCCAGGGAGGTGACCCACATGGTGCCACAGACCTCTCCTGCCTCGCCTGCTGCTCCCCTCAGCAGTGTGTTTCAGTCCATCTGCCTGTTCTGCTCCCCACTCTGTCTCTGGTGAATCCCTCACACACTCTCCCCCACCCCAACCTAGCACCTCTGGCCAGTACCCCAGCTGTTGTATGTATAAATAAATAAATTTAAAAAAAAGAAAAAGAAGGAAAGAATATCTCTGCCAGGGATTAGTCTGAGGTGAAAACAGATGGTCTCCTCATGTCTTTTCTGGGCTTCTGCATGTGCAGTGGCTTTCTAAATTCTCCCATAGATATGAACTTTTTAAATGATCCCCAACAAAGCAAAAAGAAAACAAGCATAATTCATTTAAACCCACTTGAATTTTCCTTTTGGTTGAAATAAAGACAGCCAGCCTTTACGCTTGTGTCTCAGCAATCAAAGGCAGCCAACTATTATCAGCTTTGGAAGACATGATCCTTACTGCCCACCATGGCTCCAGCAAGCCTTCTGAGGGTTGGCGTACCCATGGTAACCTATGGGCTGAAGATGGGTGATTGGATGCCACTACGGACATCTACATGGAAGCTTCAATTCACAGATATCAACTGCAATTAAACAAGCTTTCTCCTGGAAAATGTGAGGATTCAGGTAGAATTCAGATTTCTAAATATTTGCTTTAGAAGATTTGTGTTGGTACAATTGTTGTCTACATGGGGAGATGAATTCTGTGCATCCAACTGTCCTATCTTCCCTGGCATCACTCTTCTGTAGATAGATCATTTTCAGAAGGAGAGAGATTAGAAGGACACAAAATAATCCAGGCAACCCCAGGGAGCTTCTCCTTCAATGGGGTTATTTCTTCAAGAGTTCATTTCCTGAGGAGTTTAAGCAACAGTGAACTTCTTCTATACCAGAACCTGGATCTACTAAATTTACTGAACCAAGGAGAAAAAGGAAAAGTCACACTCCTGTATGTTAAAACACTTTTAAAATACTGATCCAGCTATAATTCTCTGCTATCTGAAAGTCATTGTGGGAGTTATAAACATGTATAGCACAGAGTTTTTGCCCTGAAGAGTTTATAATGGGTGTAATGAGAAAATAAACAATGTCTTTGTTAGGAGTCAAATGATAACTTAGAGAACAAGCACCATAGTTGCTCACAGATAAAAGATGATCATACACTGAGCGAGACATGGAGTAAGTGGAACATTAGGGGACAAAGGAAAATAACTTGCATGTAGAACATCACAATGAGGAAAGATGCCAAAAAACAAATACTCAAGGTGGAAGTAGAATCAACTTAGTCTTGTGATTTAGTTTGCCTAAAGTTGTAGGTACTGGGTAATGTGACCAGAAAGACTTACAGATGACCAGTGACAACCAAGAAGTTTTTATTTTCTTGACTATCTCAGATTCACAAAAAATTTAAACAAACAACTGAATATTTCATTACCCAAAATGTTTTAAAAATGTTACAAAATACAGTTGAAATTATCCATGTATTCATTCTAGAGCACATCCCTTTTCCTACCCAACCAATGATACTTTCTGGAATTCTGTTTTAGTCTTCCTCATGCATAGCCTTATGCATGTATATATGTGTACCTAAAGTAATATGTAATTTTAGCTGCTATATCTCAAAACTTTATGTAAATGTTATGATAATGCTAGATTCTTTCTGAAACTTGTGTTTTATGGTTATTTTATCCATTTGATATCTTTGGCTCTACATCAAGATAGGGCAGGGAAAACTTTTGAAAGTCTTGACTAGGAGATCAATATGCCTAAACTGTGCATTTTGGAAGATTATTCTGGAAAAGTTGCATTTTTAAGATAATTATCTCATTGCTATAAGTGATTCTTTAAAATAGGTTATCTTTGTTTTTTTCTTAATATACAATGTTAAGTATTTATATACATCATGCTTTAGACTCTTTCCACTCTTAATTTTAGAACTTGAAGGGATTATCGAAATTCAGCAGAGCTTAGAAAAAGTAAAATGACTTTGTTTTGACCCAGATAGATGTAGGTATTCTGACTGCTTGCCGCCTTGGTCCGATCCTTTCCTAGGGTGCCATTTTTGAGTTATCCAGACCAGTATTGTTACAGGGCAGGGAGGGGAGCACCCAGAATTTTTAAGCCTGCTCTCTTTGAATGGGTTTTGCCATTTGTTGCATTAAGACAAACATACAAAACTTTTAATGGAAAGGAACTTTAATACAACTAGGGTACAATAAAGAAAGAACAAAGACTATAGTTACTAAGTTAAGCATTTAAAGTTACCCATCTCCTTGAGGGTAAAAGTTTAGCCAAATAGGATTGGCCCAAAGCAAGGCCCAAAAACCTGGCACACATTTAAAGGACTTTTCAGTAGAGACCCATAGAAAAGGGTCAGAAAGAGTTAGAAAAATTTGGGAGGAAAAGAGCAAAATTAAAATTAAGATGAAAGCTGCCATTGCTAACCTTTCCACGGGTCTCTCACCCACATCTGTTCCAACCAGTTTAAGACCAGAAAGCAAGCACAGTTTTTTCACATGTCCCTCTGCTCCACGTGCCTCCTCCAGGTCTCTTTGCTGTTTTCCATTTTTTCTTTTTCTTTTCTCTCTTCTCTGCAGAAATTTTTTTATCCTTAGCTCCACCCACTTAGGGTGGAACCAGGATTTTGGGAACTTCCCCTTTTCCTGGGACCACCCTGTTACAGTATTAGATAGATTAACTATTCTCTAGACTCTAAGGAGATGATGGAAGAAATTTATCTTTAGAGCTTGGCATTTTGTTTTTAGAATTTTAAGAAAGGCTGGAAAAATTACTGTTCATAACCTAGCAATCAGTAAATTTTATGTAGCAGTAGATAGCAATACTTCAGCATTTGGATAGTGGGCAGTGGATATCTGAATAGAAAATAACTGAATAGTTAGAGCTATTCAGTTATGATGAACAGGGAGAGACACCGCAGATAATACGCAAACAGATGGGCGTAACTGTTCCCCGAAAACACTTTGTAAAAGTAGACAGGGGGTGAGATCTGGCTGCTGGCTGTAGTTTGCTGATAACCTGGCCTGTGAAAATGAATTCCAGAAGGAAACTCTGATCATCCTTTTTTTGTGCTCCTGCCTCTGGCCCTCAGAGAGATGACAAATAATAGTTTCCTTTACATGAGCTATGTGGGGATTCATTCCAATGAAAGTCACCGAAATTCCTTCACTGCCACATACCAACAATCAACTTTTCTTTCTTCTCAAATTGTTAGTTCTAGTTCATCAGGATTTTCACTGAATTGTCAGCTATATATAACCCATTTTTCTTATCAGCACACCTAAAGGAGCTATTTTACCTCTAAAGACTATACAAATTAACAATTACTTTCAACAACATAAATATATATCATGTTAGTTTCCCCAGGGCCACATCAATTGAGAGCACAATTATGGGAAATTGGTCACAATGTCAGTCTTCCCTGTATTATTAGTCTTTTATAGCAAAGAAGCTGGAGAAACAGCGCAACAAACATTGTCTTCTGTATTTAAGGGATCACAGGCTTATCTTAAAGCTACCTCTAGCTATTGTAATCTTTCATTTGGCCATTGGGTCATTTCTTGTTTATTTTCTCACTCACCTCTGAGGATACAGCCTTTGTTTGATAGGAGACTTTAAGTCTCTCCATGAGAGACTGGCTTAAGACCACAGGAGCAGAATGAGAAGATAATATTGTTAGTGTGCAAGCTCGTGTGACTCCTTCTATGTCCCCAAGTCCCTGGTATAAGTCCAAAGCTGAGAAGCAAGTGTGTCCTCCTAAACATGCCTCTATGCTCCATGTGTCCCCTCAAAGACTCCTTCAAAGGCTTCTGTCTGTCACTTCTCACTGCTCAGCTCCACCCTCCCTTAGGTGGGGCTGGCAACATAGGACCTCCCCTTTCAATGGAGATCACACTCTGTAACAATATGAGTGATAACAGACTGTGCTACTCTGAAAATCTTCCTTGCCCAAAACCATTAGGCAAGGTTCCTGGAAGAGGTATGTAAATCATAAGATCTGTGTGAGGTCACAGCAGGCAGAGAACTTGGAACCTCCTCTTTCCTCCCCTTTCTGTGGAAAGCCACTGTTACAGTGCAAATTTTCTTGTTCCTAACCACATGTTCTAAGTAACTTACTAGTCTTTCAGGAGTGTTGTGGGAAATATGGAGAGAGGAGAGGGCTTTCTGGTACAAACAACCAGCTTACCAGGGGTTTAAGAAAGCTGTGGTAGGAGAAAGAGTTGAAGTCATCAGTTGATAAAACAAGTTAACAGTAATTCAGTTAGATCATGGGTTCCTTACAGCCCCATTGCCAAGGCAATGTGATAGTGAGAACTTGGGAATGTTGCTGAAACTGTCTGTGTAAGCCCTGCTCTGGAAGGCGGTCCTCAAGGAATGTCTGAAGTAAATGTCAGTGACAGGTTTGTTAAGAGTTGCTTAATGCCATCTCCACATCCCAAAAGACAGCCTGCTGCTGTCTCCTTACATTGACTTCTCTTCTTTCTGGGTCTCTAGATAAAGGAGCTCTGTCTGAGGCATTCCTGATCTGGGTGTCATGAATTGAATGACTGAGAAATACCTTAGGGAAACAGACTTCATTGCAGACAAAGTAAACAGACTGTGAAAGTTGGTGATGTAAATACTCATGTCTTGTCTCTCCTAGTTATTTAGTAGAAACTGGCCTGCCAGGTCACCCAGTTTCAGGGGTGGCAGATGTACTTGCCATTTCTAAGCTTCCTGGTGGGGTTGTCATTCCCATGAGAAACAGCTTGCTCCATTAGCTAATGAGAGTGCCAAAGGGAGATAAATACTCATTAGGAAGGCTGTCCCTAGGGCACTGACCTTCCTGTAGCAGCACTACAGCCTGGAGGGACTTGGAGGTGGTAGAGGGAAATGAGAGGCCTGCTTCTGCAAAGAGGACCTGGCTGCCATGCCTTTGTGACTTGGCAAACAATTTGATGCTATTTGAATTTGCAAACTAATGATAAGAAATAATTGCTAAATAGCTCAATAACTGACAGGAAATTACCCTTGTTTCTCCATAACAATGTGGCAAGAGGATTCAATTAGGGCTACTGTATATTAAAAAAAAAATTTGTTTACAGAATTCATTTCCAGCAATGACAAAGATAGGCGATAATGCAGCATTAGGGAAAGGAGGGGCCAAAGGTTTATCACACTCCTCTTTGCAGATGTCTGTCCAGGCAAGGGAGAGAGGCTGGAAAAGCTAAAGCTATTGGTTGGGTCTTTCTGCTTAGCTGTGTGGGGAGAAGAGGAGGAAGAGATATTAACCAGGAGGTAACCTCTGGTCAAACTGCTTGATGAGAAGAAGTAAAGATCACTTGGAAACCAATGAGAGAAGTCAACTGACATCCACCGGTCCCTTCCAACCTCCTACCTAAATTGCTTTAGATGGGTGACACAGAGTTATGGGAAGATAACACTGGACTTGTCACCAACAGGTGTTTGGGACTGAGCAACATCTCTCAGCACTGAGTTAAGTCTTGATCTTAGGTTTCCTTCTAATGGACCGAGACTTATCCGACAGAGTTAACAGCATATTTTTGCTTCTTTTAAGGATATTTACAATTTGAAAACTAGTTCTTAACAACCAACGCGTTATCTGAACCCAAAGGAATGAATTTTCTATTTTTTAATTTAGGTAACATTGGTTTACAGCACTGTCTGTCTTGGAAGTACAGCTTCACGCTTCAGCGAAAGTCTATACCACACCATGCCCATCACCAAAGGGCTAGTTGGCATCTACCACCCTCCAATCAGCCAGAACGGCTAATAGTGCTGAGGAGATAATTCAGTGTGACACAGCCAAGGTAAAATAAATTGTAAGTTGGTAGGTTGAGTTGCCCCAAGTCCTGTTTGAACAGGTGAACTGAATTATGGACTGGCAAGCCCTGTCCAACTGATTTGACCCACCACAATGAGCAGGAGGCCCAATGACAGACAAAATGTATTAGATCCTGACTGATGATTATTTTATAATTTCCTGGGGGGAGAAGGTGGAAGCCTGCATGCAGAGTTGGAATGCAACATGTTTGCACATGTCCAGGCATAGCCCAACCCAGAACAAACTATGATGCTACTCTCCTCCACCCTGTGTCATGGACAGACCCTTTAAATATCTCCCCTAACTCCTTTTGAGAAGCCAGGATAACTTCTCCTTTCCAGCACTGGTTCTGTTACAGGGCAACCCCAAAAGAAATGGGATCACCTTCATGCTTAAAAAAAAGTGTAGAACAAGATCCACTTTCAGGAACACTTAGAAAGGTTTAGAAAAGTTTTATTTATAAAGAGAAATGAAAAGAGGGGGAGCCCAGGAAGAGGGAAGGAGATTGATTGGGGAATGTGTCCTACTGTTGTCCGAGCTCAGACCCCAAGAATATACTGAAGCCAGGCCAAAATCAAAGGCATGCAGGACCCCATGTGTTTGGTGTTATACCAAATATGGCTGCTTAACTCCACTCTTAGTTTCCAGCAATTCCCCCCTTCTGGAAGTCATGAGCATGGCAGATTCATGGCGTAACAAGATTTGTAATCCTTGGTGCCTGACATCTCTTTGGCATGGAGGTGGGGGGTGGAGTCCATAAAACATTAGCAGGTGGAGTTCATTCAGAACATACTCTTTCTTCAACAGTTCCTTCATGCATGACTGTACCTAGTAATACCAAGTGTTCTCTGGTGAATCTTGATGTGACTGAAAGACAGTGGGCTTGGAGAAAGCAGACTGAATCAGATCTGAATTCAGACCCAACTCTGCTCCCTATTGGCTCTGTGAATTTGATACTATCAATCAACATCCCAGTGCCCAGTTGCCACCGGTGTAAAGCTGAGATCAATCAGGGCAGAATTGCAGAGGTCTAGTGTGTGAGACCAAGCCCAGCACAGTACCTGACACACAGTCAAGGGCTCTCAGTAAGGAACACTCATTCACGGCCATAGCTTCTGTGTCCTCAGCTTCCCTAGAGCCTTCAGGACCCAAGCAGCTGTGTAGCAGCATAAGGGCTTTTAGGCAGAGGGAGGAGTGTTTGCAACTCAGCTCAGCATATGTCATAGAAAATTAAAAAATAAAAATAAAAAAAACTCCATCTTTGTGGGTCATTTTTCTTTGAACAAAGCTATCTACATAATTTTGAATTTCTTCCCAAATCTCTACTGAGAATTGCTGTCCATTGCAGTGAACACCCAATAGCAGGGGCTTTCCACAGCCCTGTGGCTCTCACATTAGGGAGACCCAAAGATTCCAAGGAAATGATAGGCAGAAAGGAAACTGTCACCAAAATGTTGTCATCTATAATGTGGTTGGGCTCCTTGGGTGATATAAAGCACAATATTTTTCCCTTTTAAAGAAATCCACGGAACCTAGCTGAGCATGCCTTTGCAACGCCTCCTGACTTAGAGAAGTGAATCAGCATTGCAATTTATTGTTTCTTATTGCAGGAGTTTTCAGAGCAGAAAGTTGAACTTTTATCTGCACGCTCACATTCTAGTGAGATTCCATCCATTCTCCCTTCCCACCAGCTTCCTCTCCCTCCCCCTTCTTCCTTTCTGTCACCCTCCCCCACATAGGAGAGATAAAATCTAAGAGAGAAGGGCTTGGTTTTCCTGCCTTGGAACCCAATTACAGTTGGCTGTTGCAAAATTAACGTTCACAGCCATGAAATTATGCTATAGACGCTTTATAGAAATCACTCAATCAAACAGAGTGAAACCTTTTTTATATGGTAATCATTTCCCACCATCAAATTTCATAGGAAAGAACAGTTTGATTGAACCACCTAGTTAAACTGTGTATGAAATTAGTCATTCTCACCATAAACAGTGTTCTCCTGCCTTCTCAGACAAAAGCCAATGGAAGCAAGGTAGTAATTGGTTAGGAAACGACAGGTTCTAATTCTGCCGGAATTGCATTCCTGCTCTTTTTACCATCAAACTGGAAATCCTAGAGGGGTATGCTTCATGGTGTGGATATTTTCTTCCTTCTAAGGTGGTCCAATATAGAGACAGAGCCAGGGCAAAAAGCTATTTTTTGAACACTTTTCTGGTGAACTAGTAATGTAACTACAATGAATGTCTTACCTTCTCTGTGTGAAATTGAGAATCAGAACCATCTTGTCTTGGTCTAAAACACTGTTATTCAGTGGGCCTCCACAGTGGGTTGAGCGCCTCACTGTGAAGCATCCATGACACAACAGCATGAGTTCGATCCCTGACCAGGGAGGAGACCCACATGGTGCAGCAGACCTCTCCTGCCTCACCCACTGCTCCCCTCAGCAGTGTATTTCAGTCCATCTGCCTGTTTTGCTCCCCACTCTGTCTCACCTCCCGTGTCTCTGACCTGTACCCCAGCTCTTGTATGCATAAATAAATAAATCTTAAAAAAAAACAACCAATGTTACTTGGTGATACATGTTTCTAATGCTGCAACATGAAAAGACCCAATACAGAAGCAGCTGAATGAGCTTGCTTCCTTTACCCTAAGATAAAGCATAGAATGTGAAAAAGTAAAGATGATATTAAAATCAGCTCTTTCCTATTAGGACAGGACAATGTGTTTGTTGGAATAAAATTAAGATGTCAAAATACGAGAAACCTCTCATCTTCTTTTACTACACAAACACTGAAGTACTTTGAATGCCTATTCTCAGGAAGTCAACCTCTCCAAACACCTGTCTTCATAGTCACTCCTCCCTCTCCTGAGTCTCAGTGGCTGTACTTTGCACACCCAAGAGTCACCTCCCAGGACAGGGTCTTAGCTTGTGCCCATGGTAGTCTCTCACCTTGGAGTGTGAGGGACTCGGGTGTGGTGTGAACTCTCTTTCCCTTCCAGCAGTGTAAGTTCGTGACAAAGTTTTATCAATTCCGGTTATCAGGAATTTACCTGGAATTACTAGGCATTTCAGGTACTTTAATGGTAACAGACTTTTTTATTTTTCTATAGTGTTTAACGGTCCATAAGTCAGTTTAACATGCATTACCTCATTACATTTTCTTAACCACCCCTATAAAGTAGACACTTCTTATTCCAATACACAAGAAAGGAAATAAAGGCTCAAATTGATGAAATGGGCTAGTTAAGACACTAAGCTAGAAAAGAGACAGTGTCAGGATGGCAGAGGCAAAGGGAGGATCCTGCACATTTGCAGAGATCTGAAAATGACAAAATCACAATAAAACGCAGCCTAGATCAACGGGGAGCTGGCATCGTTCTTTCACACGCCTGGGGTCTCAGTCGGTCCTCCAGCTCCTGGTGCTCTACCTCTCTTCAGAGGACTCTCATCCGCCAGAAGGTTAAAGTTATTATCAGATAATTACTTTTTAGGAAATATAGACATATAATAAAATTAGGACAAGAGAGAGAAAAGAAAATTGATCCAGAAAGCTGGTCTCCCCTAATGAGAGAACGGTAATGAGGACACCATACATTTCTACTCAGATCATTGTCATGTTCTAGTTTTTATTTGGGGTAGAACCTTTGTAGATGTTTGCCGTACTTTGAAAACTATCATGTTATGAAAACTATCTAACTAAATGAATAAAAATACATTTGAAAAAGAAAGGAAATCACACAAGGACCCAAAGGAAGAGTGTATCATGAATGAAAATCACAATTAATTCAATTTTGTGCTCTTGAAGTTCACTGGGGAAATCCTTCTGGAAAGGAGCATGAGAGTCTTAAAACATCCCCAAGGAAATGACACAGTTGGGTGGGTGTTAGATCTCTTCCTAGGCACTCCCATACTGATGGAAGAATAAGGGTATAGCACAAGACTACTTTTAACCTTGTGCAAAGGATGCAGTGATTGTCTATTGCATTCATTTCCTATTTCTGTCATAATGGATGTGGTAACTTAAAACAAGTTTGTCCTCGAGCTCTGTCGGTGTTAAGTCCATATCAAGAGGGATGTATTCCTTTCTGGGGATTCTAGGGAAGAATTTATTTCTTTGCCTTTTCTGCTTTCTAGAGGTTGGCTCCCATCCCTTGGCTCCTGAACCCTTCCTTTATCTTCAGAATCAGCATAGGAGCTTGAGGCCTTCCCGTAGCCACATTATTTTAATCTTCTCTTTTATCTTCTTCCACGTTTAAGGAAACCTGTAGTTACACTGGGCTCCCCATTATCCAGTATAATTTACCTATCTCCAGATCTTCAGCTTAATCATACTCTGGCAGTTTTGTGACTCCTGATTATGAAAGTCCCTTTGCCACGTAAGGTAGCACGCTCTCATGGTTAGACATGGCATCATAGAAGGACCGTTATTCTGCCTGCGAGACCCCAACAGGGACTTGATGGATCAACTCATTCATATAAATAGTTCCCTGTCCCCTCTACGCTGCTCCAGTTCCTTTGGAGAGAACTGTTTTAAGGGTACAGTTTTGAAGAAAAGGAAAAAGGAATTAATAGACTGGGAAAGCAGGAGCAGGATACATTAAGGGCTTGACTCCATTTCAGTAATCACTAGCCCCTGAGTGAAGTTAGGCTGAATCAGTCTCTAACTCATTTCATTGAGCAGGATATTGGAAGTCTGGGCCAGAGTAGCTGGGAGCACTGAGGCATGCAGTCTTGCTTTGGAGGTAGGAAGCCTGACAATGTGAATTTAAGAGGAGAGTCAAGAAATTCAAACTCTCTTATATAGATGTAATATTGGAGCTGCCTAGGTCAATGAGCAGAATCAATAGCCTCCAGCCAAGAACTGGCAGGAAGCTCTCTCTTTTTCCATCATCCTTTGCTTGGTAAGAATCTTCTTGGAGCCCATGTTAGGGCAGTGCAACTTAGGGACCCTCTGAGGAGAAGTAGGAAGGTATATGTGAGATATAGTAAAGTAATTCCCAAAATAGGTAGAAAATACAAAGAAACAACAACAAAAAAATGAGAATGTTTAAATAAAGGGGAATTAAAACACTAGAAAATAATACTATCATTGTCTTCAGATGAAGCTTCACACTCAAGTCACCTCAAGAAGTCAGTTCTTCTCTCTGGGCTTCAGTCTCTTGTCTAAACAATGAAGGGATTATGCAGCACATTTCTGGGTTCCTTCTTAGCTCTGCTGTTCTGGTTGCAGTGTCATTGGCATAAAGAGTGTTCGACCAGCTTTCACCTCTGCTATCGGCCACTGCACATGCTGGGGATTTTCAGAGCAACTTGGGGGCACTGTAGCACAGTGATAGGCAGGAGTTGTTCTGTGCTGGCACAGAGGATTCTCTTCCCAAGCCCACATCATTTCATACTAGTAGAGATCTAAAAAAGTGGGAGTGTTTAAACCATGGAAATTGGCAAACACTACAAATCTGGGTTCATCCCCTCCACCTACCACTTCCACCACCAGAGCTAATTCACTAGATCTTAGCAACTGAAAAGCACTAGCACGTGAGCTGCTTCCACCGTTAGGGAGCAGGAGAGCAGCACTGAGTGTAGACAGTAGAGAATATCGACCCAGATTTGCCACGTTCTGCCTGTGCCACCTTGGACCTCACATACTAAAGCTTCCTATTTATACGGTTGCTACTGGGGCAAAAGGAAGTTATGCACATAATATAGTCCAAACCGGGCACATAGTAGCCCCTCAACTAATGTGCTATTACTGCTCTATTATTATCGTGTCATTGCATACTAATTTCACTAAAAGTACTCTGGGTGGATGTGAGAAAATACTTCTCTCTCCTTTGCATTTTGCAATAAAGTAATTGGTGCAGAACTCATGTGCCAGTAATTTATAGAGTTTCAAGTAAAACCTTGATTTTAGTATTCTGTGTTTCTTCCTTCCTCAGCTGCTGGGATTTAGACACCTGTGTATGGTGGTCTAGTTTGGGGGGTAACTTGAAAGAGAGATATTGGGTAACTCCCAGAATCACTCCTTCTCTCCAACATTTAAGGCTTTCTTACCAGATTAAGCTCATCTGTCCCACTTTATCTCCCTTTTGGATGCATTCTTTACTTAAAGCCTCCCCAGTCTTTTAAGATAACAGACATCTGACCCAATCTCTCTATCAAGCCTCCCATTGTAGAGATCGGGAGCCCCATAGTCCATAATACAGGGATCTCTGTTGTCAGGAGGCTCGTGTGTCCAGGGCCTTCCATCCTCACTGAGAATTAAGCAAGAGAAAATCAGGTTAAATTGTGCCTTAACTGCCCAAATTTCTATACAAAGCATCATCTCTAAATGAAAAATGTGAACTGGGAATTCTTGAGGGCTACAGGTTATTCCTTTTAAAGGTAATTTTAAAGTTAGAGATAAATTCTTGTTTTTCAGGATAGTGATTTTAGGAAATGGCAAATATAAGGCATAACATGGACACCCACTGCAGAGACACCTAGCTGGTTACAACCCTTTTTTCCTGTAAGCTCATAAGCAACCTCAAAGAGCTTCCCAATGCAGTGCTCTAGGCAGTCATTATCAATCAATCAGAGTGGCATGTGATATTAAAATAAATTTGCCACCCTGAGTTTAGATGACACAGGGGAATGGAGGAGATGCTATTATGTGTCTTTCTAATCCTAGAATTCCATAATATTCAGGGAAAACTGGATCCTCAAACTGCCATTTTCAGATATGTATAAATATCATAATTAAGACTTTCCTTGCAATGTCTATCCTGCCTAGCAGAGTTTTTGATTCCCTCTATGTATCATGGATTCTCTAGTTGCCATATATTTTCTGCTGAGCAAATACTGTTGATGGTGGCGAAGATAACTATTACTAGTAGTACTAGTTCTATACTACAAAAATAATAATGTTACCCTCTAAGTCTGGTAAAAATGAAAGATAATTAGCCGGTTTGAGAAAGCACAGTATGCTGTTCTTCCTGCCCCTGCTGAGCGTCCCCAAGCAACAAGCTCAGTGCTGCTCTGTGAAGCAGCTCAGTTAACAACAGCTCTGCTCCACCTCTTTCCCTTCCTTCATTAACAATTTCAAGGGATATTTCAGCCCTTCGAATGTGTCCGTCAGAATAGTGAGTGCCAATTTTTGATCTGATACCTGTCAATTCAGCTCTGAGAAAAAGACACTGGTCTTCATTACCAGTGGGGACACAGACACAGAGAAGCTCTGGCAGTTTCTGTCTTTGACTGGCCCATCTTTACCCGACACCTTCTTTGTCCTTTTGAACTTTCGGTTTCTGACCTCTCAGGGATTTGGGAAGAAGAGAGCTTCTCTGTTTTATAGATGACAGACTAAAATCCAAGCTTGCAGCCCAGGGCTGCTGGGAAGTTGGTATTTGGGAAAAACTGGAACGAGACCTTCTGGTTTCCTGCAACCTGACTTCAGGTGAACTATTTCTGCACTACCTAATGTTAGCCAGCTAGCAGCAACCTACATTCAGATTGAGAAGGTGAATGTTCTTATTAAACCATATCTGATTCTCAGTTACAAATTGAGTTCATCTGTTTTGGAAAACGTCATTAAGTGTCAGCACTGAGTGTGCAGGCCGCATGGGGACATGTGGGCCACAGTGACGTGGCATCCCTCCACAGCCACCTGGGCATGTACACCTCTGTGTTTGCATTCCCTCCCACACGTGAATACCTAGCACAGAACTTGCTTGTTAATTTAATTTATTTATAAATATAACCTGCCAAATTTTAGATGATGGATGATTTGGGGCTTTAATAAATCCAACATTGAATGAGACCAAGAAATTGTCTAGTGTCAGCTTTTCACTAAGTGCAATTAGTCATGTGGAAATAGTGGAGATAGAAAAAATAATCTTGAACCGATTTTCATAAATCTGGTAGAGTACACAGAGTGCCTAACCTGCTGTTCAGAAAGAGTAATGATGGGGGCCACCTAACTATGACGTGAGGCAAAGGCCCATCATAGGGGAACTGCCCTGAAAAGTCAGAGGTTCCACAGTTGGCCCCCCTTTGACTCCCTTTTGTTTTGGCTGATGTAATAATTAAAATTTTAAAAGTTATATAAAACGTGTTTTCTGGAACATCATCCACGGGGGCAGTTGTAAATTTGGCTGTTTGCTAAACGAAATAGATGGATGCAATACATTTACTCCAACACAAACCTTTAGCTGCCGCTAATTTAAAAAGACCATGGAGCCAGAAGGAGCAAAATATGGTTGTTTTACAAGCCCAAAAGTTAGTCTTTAGGCAGTCTCTCAGACTTAAATATTTACTATAGGAAA
>JAGFMF010011638.1:4256327-4280008 GCA_019455555.1 Galemys pyrenaicus | reverse complement strand
ACCCCCCCCCCCCCCGTGAAACTGCCATCACCAATTCACCCGTGTACCCTCACCTAGTCCCTGTGCACCCTCACCCTGAACCCTGTGCACCCTCACCGTAGTCCCTATGCACCCTCACCTAGTCCCTGTGCACCCTCACCCTGGTCCCTGTGCACCCTCACCCTGAACCCTGTGCACCCTCACCGTAGTCCCTGTGCACCCTCACCTAGTCCCTGTGCACCCTCACCTAGTCCCTGTGCACCCTCACCCTAGTCCCTGTGCACCCTCACCCTAGTCCCTGTCCACCCTCACCTAGTCCCTGTGCACCCTCACCTAGTCCCTGTGCACCCTCACCCTAGTCGCTGTGCACCCTCACCTAGTCCCTGTGCACCCTCACCCTAGTCCCTGTGCACCCTCACCCTAGTGCCTGTGCACCCTCACCTAGTCCCTGTGCACCCTCACCCTGGTCCCTGTGCACCCTCACCCTAGTCCCTGTGCACCCTCACCCTGGTCCCTGTGCACCCTCACCCTAGTCCCTGTGCACCCTCACCCTGGTCCCTGTGCACCCTCACCCTGGTCCCTGTGCACCCTCACCCTGGTCTCTGTGCACCCTCACCCTGGTCCTTGTGCACCCTCACCCTGAACCCTGTGCACCCTCACCTAGTCCCTGTGCACCCTCACCTAGTCCCTGTGCACCCTCACCCTAGTCCCTGTGCTCTCCCCACCCATTTTGTTCCTTCTCCTTCCACCTCCCCTCAGGAATGTCTCAGATTTACAGTTGTCTGTTGATTTTGACTTTTACTTACTGTAATTGATTTTTCCCCTTAGTCCCTTGTTTGTTTCCTCTACATTCCTCCCATCAGTGACACCATCCGGTATTTTTGCTTTTCTTTCTGGCTTATTTCACTCAGCATCATCCTTTCTAGCTCCATCCAGCCCAACACCATTCTTGTTGAGGGGGGAGATCTGGGTGGGTCTGTTTTTCAACTCCTCGCCTGAGCAAAAGAACCCAAGCCATGTCCTCATGCGGCCCCTGCTCTGCCCGGCCCCCCCGCGTGAAATGGCTGGTGAATCCGCACATCCACGCTCTCACTCAGAAGCTGCACATGGACCGGGAAAGAGGAAAAGCACTGCCTTTCCTCTTTACCCCCAATTTCTCCTTCCTCTGAGTGCTTCTTAAACCTGAGTTCCTCTACACTTGGCTTAAAAGCAAACCCTTTCAGCCCTAGAGCTTTTAACTTTTCAAAGCATTTTCATACCTTTAATCTCATTTGATCCCTGCGCTATCCCTGTGAGGTAGGTAGGGCTGCATTATTAAACCCATTTGGATAATGAGCACACGGGGCCCAGGAAGATGAAGCGTTTGGCTCCCCATGTCCTGGGCAGGGACCCTTTTTCCTGATTCCCGGGCCAGGGTGCTTTTTTTTTTTATCATCCCAGTGACCTAAGTGACTTAACCGTTCTCCTGTGTCCCAGCTTCAGCCGGAGAGGGAGAAGGGGGGAATGTGAGCAGGGATGTGGGGAGGTGCAGGAGGAGGATGGTCCAGAAGGGAAAATGCTTACATGACTTACATATCGATAGCTCCTCATTAGTGAAGGAGAGGTCAGGGCACCTGCCGATAATGATGTCTGCATTATGGTACTTAATGGAAATGGTGCAGTATCTGCCCCATCAAAAACTAATCTGCCCGAGAGACACCCAGGCCCAGCACAGCAAGAATGAAATCCCTGCTGGGTCCAGCTCCTGGAACTGAATCCAAAGCCATTAGTATCAGAAGACCCCAGCTGCGCGGCCAGCGTGTCCTGCTGATTCAGACGGTGCACACTCGAGCCATTAGTGAGTCCAGGTGGGGACCGGATGCACGGTCCTGGAGACAGGATGCTTAGTTAGATACAGCCAGCATGCCTGCAAGAATTTGATTACCTGTAGGTGAGGGGGGTGAAAAGGGGAGAGAAGCCTCTCTTTGCCCCGTTCCCTGGGGATCTTAGCATAAAATTTCTCCCAGATCTCGAAGTACAGCAAGCATTTCGTTCCTCTCGTGCTCCATCCCAAGCAGAACCAAGCCAGGGCACGAGGATTAGCCAGGGCACCAGGAAGCTCTGGCTCCCTATTCCTTGCCTAGTACCTTTTATTTTTAATTTTTTAAAAGATTTATTTATTTATGTATACAAGAGCTGGGGTACAGGTCAGAGGCGCGGGAGGTGAAAGGAGTCACCAGAGACAGAGCGGGGAGCAGAACAGGCAGACTGACTGAAGCACACTGCTGAGAGGAGCAGAGGGCAAGGCAAGAGAAGTCAGCTGCACCATGTGTGTCCCCTCCCTGACTGGGGATCGAACTCGTGTTGCTGTGCCGTGGATGCTTCACAGTGAGACGCACAACCGGCTGCGCCACCAGGGAGGCCCTCCAGTACCTTTTAAATCAGGGTGGGGGAGGTTGGCCTTTATACTCTGCAGAGCCAACAACAGCATCATTTCTAGTTGCCCTGGTTGGGATCCGGCAAGGAGATGGCTGCGGCACCGCAGGATGGCAGCACTGTGAGAACAGGACTGGGGGTGTGGACACCGTGGGGAGGTGGCGAGGCTTTGGCCCTCCATGCATAGCCATTGGATCAGACAGTGGGGGTTTCAAGAACCGGTCACCGGTGGCGAAGAGGCCTTGATTTCACTTAGAAGAGTGGGAAGTGGGCCTCCCTGGTGGCGCAGTGGGTTAAGCAACGCACTATGAAGCAAACCGCAGCCACTGCAGCACGAGTTCGATCCCTGCCACAGGCCAGGGAGGGACCCACCTGTCCCAGCAGACTGCTCCTGCCTCGCCCGCTGCTCCTCTCAGCAATGTGTTTCAGTCAGTCTGCTCCCTACTCTGTCTCTGGTGAATCCTCTCACCTCCCGTGACTCTAGCCTGTACCCCCACTCTTGTGTGCATAAATAAATAAATTTAAAAAAAGAAGAGTGGGAAGTGGAGTGAGGGGTAGAAAGCTGTCTAGAGGCGAAGTGTGGCTGTTTTCTAGATGGGAGGACTTCCCGTTTTCCCCTCAGGTAGCACTGCCAGCTGTGTCCCAGAAAGGAGAGTGCAGGCAGGCAGTAGGTACTGCACACTGACTTCTCTCTGGGGGTCCTGTTCATCAGGCAGACACAGATTCCAGTCACTGAGGGGTTAACGAAGAGGAGGAAGCCCTCAGGACCTCTGCATGGGCCTCAGGGACCATTCTTGCTCAGGGAACCCCCCACCAGCTCTTTGCATCCTTGGCTCCTTGTCCTCTGTTAAATGGAACTAACAGTCATTCCTTCCTGAGTTTCAGACCAGCACAAATCACTTCCATTTTCTTATTTTCCTGGTTTATTATGCAAATTAAAATATGCCAAACAAGGTTAGTAAAATCAGAAATTCTTTAAATGTTTACATTGAACAAACACTTTAAATCCACGCGAACATGCTGGTGTAATATCATTTGGTAACACTGACTTCCTTTAAGCGAGTGAGAGCCAAACTGAGCGACCCTCCCTCCCTTTAAAGCCCTGGCCACAGGCTCCATTCTCTGCTTCCTGGTGGTGAAGGATCAAAAGGGAACACCGTACAGGGCTTGGCAGGACTCGGGAACACTCGCTAGATGGCAGCTAGCAGACTCGGAGGGGGCGTGGATGGGTCTGAAGTTTAGCAAGGCTGGGCCAGGAGTGCATGTGCCCGTGGGTGGCACAGTGTACAATGAGGCTGAGCCTGGTGCAGGCGTCTCCTTGGGTCTGCATCCGCCTCTCCGGCTGACCCGCCTACCTGTCACCAAACTCCCCTGGGAGCAGCCCCCCTCACCAGGACCTCCAGCCTGCTGCCGTGGAGCCAGCCCGTGCAGAGGCCGCTGGAGTCTTTATGCGTCTATGCAGAGGATCCCTTCTGCTCTTGGCATTTATTTATTGCAGGTTATTTATTGTGGAAATATGAGATGGATGGTTAGGGAAGGAGAGAACAAACAAACTTACCTTCCTCGCTGCCTTAACGTGTTTGAGTTCCTACTTGTATGCACTGAAATGTCTATAATTTACTTTTCAGTTTTGCAATGTTTATGGCTTTTATGTCATTTGAAGGTTATTTATAACAATTATATAAGGAAGCAAAGTGCCATAAACTGAAGTAATTTACTGTAAAATATCTGAAATGCTAAAATATCAAACAGTGCATTACTGTAGTGCTAACACGACTCTTGGAAATAGGAGACGGGGAAATATGTCTAAAAATACAGCCACTAGCCCGTCATCCAGTCTGTTACATCGTCTGGCAGAGATTTATAAACTCAGAAGCAACCAGCAAGTATTAATTTAATTGCGCCAAAGGAGGGGTTGAGAATAGAGCGAGCGTGGCTCCTGTTACAGTGCTCACGAATTTTGATGGTGATTTGGGACCAAAGGGCTGCAAAGGCCAGTGAGTATCAAGTCAGTCTCGACTTCTGCTTCTTCTGCTGAATTTGGTGTCTTGCATCTAGGTGAAGTACTGGGGTTCCTAAAGGCAGCTGGAAGAGAACTGGGGAATGATGAACCTGAGTTCGGAATGTCAGTTTAGTTTCCGCAGTCCAAGGGACTTGGGCTTCAGCTAGTAAGAGCTGACAGTTCGGCAGCAGGTGTCCTGAGAGAGGTGTGAGCATCCCCCAGGGCATACGACTTGATCCTTGCAAGACCAATAAACATTTTCTCCAAATGTTGAAAACCTACTATGGGGCAGGTCTTGGAAATGGAAAGGTGAGCAGGAGAGCTCAGCCCTCAGGGGGTTTCAAATCTGAAGAGTTATGTTCAGAACAACGAGGACATGTTCACTGTTAGACTGAAATCCAACAGGTTTCAGCCTGAGCTTGGAAAAGCTCATAAAACATCCAATGAGAATATGATCGTCTTATGGGAATATGCAAAAACCGCTTCTAGAACATAGTGGAGGGCTTCACTCTTAGTAGGCTACTGGGGTTCAGAGTTGGTGAGTTGGGCTCCCTTTACACACAGTCGCCCCTTCTTTTACTTTAGCCATGGAAAGAAGACAGTTTTTGCTAGCTCTAAATGTCCAGTACTCTGCTGAAAGTAAAACTGCCTTGAGGTCATTTATCACCCTGAACTAGTCACAAAAAGACTAATGAATTTCAGGTTCATCACCTCTATGTGAACCAGGGCAGAAGGAGTCTAGGGACCAGCTCTCAGTCGTAAACCTCTTGCTAGAGTTCTGAAGTAGTGGAGATAGAGATTTTCTCAGTGGCTAAAGCGGGAGAGTAATAAGATGGGCAGGCTATTTAGAGTCTTGTCTACTGGAGTGGGGAGAAATTTCGGGTGATGCCAGAGGCATGGGGTGAAAGAATTCACCAGACAAGAGTGTAGAATGGAAAAGTGAGAAAAGGTGCATTTATTGCGGGAGCAGGGGGCGAGATGGGTGAAGTCTGCCTTGGTTAGGATTTGAGGCTCTCTTTCATACTCTGTTTTTGAGGGCTTCTTACTTGGGGTGTGTAGTGGCAGAGAGGCACGGGGCAGGTTCTCTGTGATCTGGGCAGATGAGTAAAAGAGGAGTCCTGGAGCCCTCAGTAGCTCTTTCAGGCTTTTATTGATCTTTCTGCTCAACTAGCAGTGGACAACCAGATGCACCGCAGGCAGTGTGCGTGTGTGGCGGGGGCACCCTGGCAAACCTTCACTCCCTCTGGCTTCTCCAGCAGTCTCTCTTGCCTCTGCTTCTCTGCAGCCACTACTACTGGCATCCCCGTTACATAGTCCTTATGTTACAGGGCAGGGAGAGGAGCACCCCAGAACCCCCAAACCTGCCCTCTCTGAATGGGTTCTGCCATCCGCCGCATTAAGTCAAACATATGAAACTTTTAATGGAAAGGAACTTTAATACAATTGGGGTAAAATACAGAAAGGACAAAGAACATAGTCACTAAGTTAAGCATCCAAAGTGACCCATCTCCTTGAGGGTAAAAGTCCAGCCAAATAGGATTAGCCCAAAGCAAGGCCCAAAAGCCTGCCACAAGTCTAAGGGACCTTTTAGTAAAGACCCACAGAAAGGGAAAAAAAAGAGTCAAATCTGGGAGGAAAAGAGCAAAATTAAAATTAAGATGAAAGCTGCCATTATCAAGCTCCCCATGGGTCTCTCACCCACATTTGTTCCAACCAGTCCAAGACTAAAAAGCAAGCACAGTTTTTTTTTACATGTTTCTTTGCTTTATGTGCCTCCTCCAGGTCTCCTTGCTGCTCTCCATCCCTTCTTTCTGTCCTGCCCTCTCTGCAGAATCTTCTTTCCCTGCTCAGCTCCACCCACTTAGGGCAGAAATGGGATTCTGGAACTTCACCCTTTCCTGGGGACCACCCTGTTACACTTATATGCCCAGGTGTGCCCACCTACGTGTGCCCCCACCCTACTCCGGGGGCCCACCCTGAGGCACACGTGCAGGGCTGCAAGGGTCTATCCTTATTGCTAATGGCGTGAGGGTGGAAACAACCTGATAACTTCCACTTTACCCTACAGGGTGCTAGTTTGCACCAGTTATCTGCTGAATGACAGGTAACCCCTCTGGCCTTTGACACAGAAACTGGTTGTGAGCTGCTGCCTTTGAGGAGCTGGGCTGCTTTTTCTGATCATGGTGGTCTGTCTCAAGGCCCAATTCCCATGGCAACCCTGTCAATTCCCTTATCTGCTCAAGCCTCCCAAACCTGCCTGCTGGGCAAGGAGTGGGGGTTTAGTTTTTACCTTACTAAGTGATACCCCCTCACCGACTAGTTGTGATTAAGGGAGTGATGAAAACAGGAGTGCTTCTGTCACCCACTCTCACTGCTCCTGTGGCACAAAAAGTCCTTCAAACCCATCATGAGGTAGAACAAGAATTCAGCACAATGGCTGAGGCCCTTACCATTTCTGGAAAACAGCTGTGCACATTTCAGAACAAAGTGACTCAAATCCTATTAGCTCATCTCACACCAGGTGCCACTAGCTATAAAACTTGTCCCATCTGAGCAAACAGGTTAGGGGTTAGGTGCTTTTGATAAACAAAATTGGCCAAATCTCATTAACCCAATCTGTAAATTCTAGCCTCTTTTGTTAAACAAAACTGGCCAAAAACCCACTCAGGACCCCATCCTTGCCCCCTCAAACTAAGTAAGTGTATCAGCAGCCTTAAGACCTACATGGTGGGATTCTCTGTCACCTGCAATAAAGTTCAATTTCTGACTTCCTATACAGACTCCTGTATGAATTCTTTCCTGCACAGAAGAGACTTGGGGTCCCTCAGCACCCCTGGACCCCAACAATTGTACCTAAAAGTCATTATCTCTGGAGGACAACATTAATTCCCCTAAGATATTATTGTTTTCTGTTTATTTAAAAATAAGTCCTCATTAAAACATACCCTATATCCAAAAAAAAAAAAAAAAAAAAGACGAGTGCTCTGAATAAATCATCACAGTAAATTAACCTGCCCATTTAACAACCACTCATCAGAGTTCCGCAACATGGCGGCAGAGTGAAGACACCTGGTTTGCCTCCTCCAAACACATACCACACGCAAAACAAATCAAAAGCCCCTGCGGGAAGAACTGATTATCAGCTTACACAAAAGGATCAATAACCTGACTGAAAGAGGTAAGAAGACTCTAAACGAACTTTGTTTTGAAGTAATTATAGGGCAGTACAACTCAAAGAGGGAACAGTGGCTGTGGTGGGTGCCCAGCCCAGGGCCGCTACTGACTTGAGGCCAACATCACAGCTCCCAAGACCCACACTGCACTAAATAAGGGGGTGCGTGAGCAGACCCACAGGAAGGAGGGTACATTACAGAAGAGGCATTGATAGGAGGCTCGTAACACAGAAGAGCTGTAGCCAGAATTGGGTCAGGGCATATGGACTTCCATATAGAAGAGAATACTACCCAAGTCCAGCCTTAGAGGTCTGAACTAGCTGTTACCCCCCTCCCCAGACTGAGACGTCTAAAACAATTGCACCCTCCACAAAGAAATGCTTTACAACAGGAATTTTAAATTTCCGAGGTGGCCTATTGGAGGTGGCCCTTTGATGCTTATTGCCCCTGTCCTTTTTTGTACCTAGTACTCCTTGTGATTATCAGTCCCTCAACTACTCCAACAAATACAAAAACAACTAAAAGTATATCCTTGCTAAAACCCGTATAAAATAAAAAATGAGAGGACAGAAGAAACCAGTCAGCACAAGAAAAATTATAGACCAATATCTCTGATGAACAACATAAACATTTTCAAGAAAATTCTAGAAACTTCACAGAGTCACTGCTGTTATGATGTCACTACACTGTATCTCCTTTTGTTTGGCTTTATTGCTTCAACATCTATGTTTGAAAATTCATCCTTGTTGTTTGCAAGAGCAGTCAGTTCGTTTTCATTGCTATATCATATTCCATTGATAAATCAGTCACTAATTCATCCAATCTATTGCTGATGGATTTTGTGGTTTGGGCTTATAGGGAATAATGCTGTTATACATATTCTTGTGTATAACTTTTGGTTATATACACACGTCTCATAGGTATGAGAAGTGTTGAATCACAGAGTATGCTAACAATTCATTTTATAAAGCAGATCGCTCCAATTGACATATTTCCCAAAACTTGATCAGAGTTCAGGTTGTTTTTATATTTTAGTCATTATGGTGAGTGTGTATCCATATCTCCCTTTTGTTTATTGTTTTTTTTATAAATCAGCTTTATTTATAAATATCATTTTTATAAGTATCCACTTTCAATGTACAATTTGGTGAATTTTGAAATGTATACTTCTGAGTAACCATCCCCAGTCGTTCCATCAGCTCATCAAGCCATGCACCCTGGCACTCACTCAGTCCTCACCCTGACGCCCACTTGTCCATCTGCAGATGGCCGCTGATCTGATTTCTATCACCATAGGTTAGTTTTGCTGTTTTAGAACTTCATGGAAGTGGAATCATTATAGTATGTATGCTATTGTTTCTGTCTGATTGAGTTCAGCATTGTATTTTTGAGGTTCATCCAGTTGTTACTACATGCCAAGTATCATTAGTTTGCTGCTTTTTATTTATTACAGAGGAGTATTCCATCATCCTAGATCACAGTTTATCCATCCACCGTATATTGGGCAAATGTGAATAAAGCTGATATAAATATTTCTGTTCAAATCTCTTTGTGAACATATGTTTTCATTTCTCTTGGATAAATACCTAAGAGCAGAACTGCTGGGTGATAAGTTAGTTGTATGTTTAATTTTACAAAATACTGAAAACAGTGTCCCTAAGTGCTTGTTTAATTTTCCCGGTGCCATTTTTCACAGTACCATGGGAGTTTCAGTCAGCTGCTCCATTTCCTCACCGACACTGGGTGTCTCAGTCCTGGACAAGCAAGCGAACTTGGTCTCCGTATGTTTTTACTTGGAATTTTACTGATGTCCAATTAGGTTGGGTATCCTTTAAATATATTCATTTTCTTTTTGGCTGTCTTTTCTCATGAATTATTTATTATGTCCTTTCAATTTTGAACTTTGAGTTATGTTTCATTTTATTCATTGAATATTAGGAGTTATTTACATGTGTATCTTAGCTACTTGGTTTTTTGTTGGTTATCTGTTACCAATATTTTCTCTGTTTTTTAAAAGATTTATTTAGTTATGTGAGGGCCAGAAGTGCTGGGGGTAAGAGGACTCACCAGAGACAGAGTGGGAAGCAGAACAGGCAGATTTACTGAAATACACTGCTGAGGAGCAATGGATGAGACAGAAGAAGTCTGCTGTGCCATGTGGATCACCTCCTTAGCTGGGGATTGAACTTGTGTTGCAGTGGCTGCTGATAGCTTCATAGTGCTGAGACTTAACCCCTTGCACCACTGGGGACGCCCCTACTAATATTTTCTATAGGACTTTTTTAAAGACAAATATTACTGGCCTAGAGACTGTGCCAAGTCATATCTATGCTTAAAATTAATTCTGTTCTTAGTGTAGTATTGAATTGCAGGTTTTACTGAGCAAGGAAGAAGGGAGTAGGAAGGAGCAGAACTGGTTAGAACAATGATTTTGGATAGGAAATGAGAACAAATGTGATATTACAGTGGAAAATGACTTTGGGAGCTGATAGGGCAAAATATTTCGATTCATACAATTGATAGCAACTGCCTATGCTGAGCACGATTATAGCTGAATTTAAATATAACGGGAATTAGTGTTACAAATGATAATAAAATCTGTCATTGACCTTGTGGCAAAGAGGTGTATGTTAGTTGCCTTATCTGATCTAGAGTGCTGATTTCAGAACTTAAGGGCCTGGGGAATGGCCTCTTTCTAGCCCCCTTAGTTTGTAAAGGAAGAACTTAAAATATGAGTAAAATGAGTGGCTTAAAGTCACCACATTGGGTCTATACTTTAAGATGGATGTAAGTCACTCTGGGTCTGAAAATTAAAAGTATATATGCTTGTAGCCTAACAGGAAATATGTGGCATTTATCAGAGAAATGTAATATGTAGTTCTGACCTCAAGGAACTCTTAGTTGGACTGGGAAGTGGGATGATTTAAGATAGAATGACTTAAGAACGATGGAAGGGGCTTTATTATCCAGGGCAAGCAGAGAGTCCAGAGAACGCTGGTCGTGGCTAGCTGCTACGACCCTAGGAAAGTCAGCGCAGGACATTCCCACAGGACCTCTGCCAGGAAAGGATATTCAGAATCAGCCCTATCACTTTTTTTCAGAGGTTAAAATATGCAGCTTATTTCAGTTAATCTGCCTGTCTGTTCCCCACTCTCTCTCTGGTGGATCCTCTCACCCCCCACACCTCAGCCTGTACCCCAGTTTTTGTGTGCATAAATAAAAAAAAATCTTTAAAAAATAAAATAAAATATGCATCTACCTGTTGCTAACCATATTCTTGAAGGCCGGCGCTGTATGTGGGCTTGTAGGCGCTTCAACAGGATTGGGAGCTCGATAAACGCTTGTCCTTTGATGGATGGATTGAGTGTGTTGAGAATAGTGGTTGGGAAAGAAAAGTGCACTAGGTTTCTACTTCATTCCCAAGAGCTATTAGTCTAGGAGACTCCATCCCGGAACTTGCAGGAGACGAGAATCTGCTGAGACAGGTCACTGTCAAGGGCACTGATGCTACAGGTGAGCACTCTATGCCTATGGCCCACAACATGAGCAGGTTTGCAAGAAAAGCAAATACTGCTTTTGAAGAATAAGCAATAAAAATGGATATTTATACACCATCTTATTTTTATTAATGATCATAATAATAGGTGCTGCTTATGGAGCAAATTCTGTGCTAGGCTGAATCTAAGACATTTTATAGTTGAAAAAGTGCGTTCACAGCTTTTCTCATTTCATCTCACAAGCACCCTGTGACTTAGGCAGAAGAAATCATGTTTTCATATAACAAATAAGGAAACAGAGGTAATGGTTTCCCTGTAGAAAAGGCATTGAATTCAGAAGCAGACAGACCTAGCTTTAAATATTAATAAGTTCTTGGTTTTTTCATAGTTGATTTCATTTAATGCTTAGAGTTTACTTCAGAAATAGATCTGTTATTTCCAGATCACAGATAAGGAAATTAAGGCTCGAAAAGTTTAAGAATACAATAGTAAGTTTATGGCAAGGTTTGAACCCAGGTCCCTAACTCTCAGGTAACTTGACCTCCTGATAAAATCATCATCATCATCATCATCTTCATCATCACTGGGATATTTTTCACCTATTTTTATTTCAGTGCATCTACTCCCCATGCTTGTGATGCAGGTGTCTGCACAGTTTCATAGAGAGGGTGTCATGAGAGGGTGGCCCTATGGGTGTCCAAGATGGCCTTCAGCTAACTTGACTCTATCCTTGTGACTATCGCTCTGGGATTCTCTCCCCCAACATATGACATAGAAGTGGTTCATTTTCTAAAGGAGCTGAAGTTGAGAAAACTAAGGAGGAACCATATCCACTGTGTGTTGGCCCCTGTGGGGCCTCCCACAGGCATTTGACTGTGTCTTCCCAAGAAGGCAGAGCTTCTCTCCACAGTCTGGCCCATCAGTGTCCTGCTACCCTCTGTCCAGCAGTAACCCAGGCTCCCTGAGGTGCTATTCCTAAGTAACCACGCTTCACCTTCCCTTTCTTTCTTCTCTCAACTCTCACAAACCTTCGTTCTTTCGGAACCCTGCACTGCTTGAGTCAACCTGGTATGTTGATGTTAACTGGTACCAAGGCATTCCTAATGAGCAGCTACAGAGGAGATGGCCAGGTGTAGTGGGGGCTGATGGTGCTGAAGAGCCAGGCTAAGAGGTCTTCATCCCAACTTCATCATATCAAGGGACTTGTGGTGGCCTCAAGGTTTATGGTCTCACTAAGTCTCTGTTTTATCGTCCATTATCACGGGAATAATAATTTCAAAATCTTTCGTTTTAAGATACTTGCAGATGTTAAAAGTCTCTGGTCACATACAGGATAATTATTGTTCTTGAACAAGATGACATTTGCAAAGGTGGGACCAAGAACTGCCTCCACATCCAGAGCCAGCCGGGAGCACCTAGCGCTGACAAGCTTCAAATAACGAGCTGACGCAGGGGCAGTCTCTGGAGAAGGCAGTGCCTGTGGCAATTTCCATTCTTAGAGCTCTGAACACCGGCCTTCCACTAAGAATTTCTGTCCTTAGATTTTTGAGACTTAGTACCTTGGCGAGATGCAATATTTCCTCTGTCCTAGAAAGCGGAATCAGTCGTCTTGTCGGATACCTTCTTCTTCTGGTTCAGTTCTGCTGAGAGGGAAAAGAAAGGCGCCCAGTGACTGCAGAGGGCAGGGCCGGAGACTGAAAGTCTCAGTCTGATGGAAGGACCCGGGGCCGGGGTCCTGCACAGAGACCACATGCCCGTGTCTCTGCAGGCAAGTCACGTCATGTATGAGAGCCTGGACTTTCATCCATAAAGTGGAGGCAATACCCACAAGCCTCCAGGCTATCGTAGGGAATGGAAAGGAAAAGATATGAGAAACTTTTGCACTTGGTCCAATGTTCAGGCCCGCTGTCCTGGGCACAGAGGGAGGCGGGGAAGAGAGAAACGAGGGCCATAGGCCTCTCCAGAGGACTCAGGGCCTGCTCTTCCCTGTGAGCCTTCTCATCCTTCTCACCAAGACCTTAAGCTAGCAGGGCCCGGTCCCTACAAGGGAAGACCCCCTTCCCCACTCCACCCCTGAGCTCGGTCATGTGCCTGGATTACAGGGGGCACCTCTTAATCATGAGGCAGGGAGCACCAAGGAAAACCTCTGGAAACTGCCCCTCCACATGTCACAAAGGGGAAGGGCCTTGACTTCTCTGAGCCTCAGTTTCTCTATCTGTCCAACAGGTTGATTAGATCATCTCTCAGCATCCTTCCAGATTTAAAACTCTGTGACTCCTCAAGAGCCAAACCCAACCCAACCCAACCTAACCCAGTTTGCAGATAAATTCATCTAAATGAAAATCTCTGATTTACTTCCCACACACAGGCATGGGAGGGAGGCAGGGGACACCGGCCGGCTCTCACTGGCCAAGGCAGTCTCTCCATCAAATGTCCTCTCCTCTGGTTCACACAGTCAGGAGGTGCAAACACATCACCCCCCACACACCCCAGGAAAAGGCAAGCCCAGGTATAGGGCATCACTTTCCATGTGGCAATTCTAGGGACCTTCCCCCTTCACAGCCCCCCATGGCCAGGATGGCCCTTCTGAGTGGAGGGATCAACCTACTTCTCCTCCAGGAGGGAGACTTGGAATGCCATTCCCACCCTAGCCTTTCTGGAACCTCACTTTGTTCGACATTAAAATGGAGTTTATAGTTGTCTCTAATATAAAAGCATTGCTTTGCATGTCACATAAAAGACGTCCTTGAAAGGCCCCAGATAGGCCTAAAGCACCATTAAGTGTGATTAAGTGTCAGGTCTCACGGTTATTGTCATCAGTCAGTGTGCAAGGGTTTGGCGGGGCGCACCGTCACCCCTCCGGCTCTGGATATTGCCGCTGGTCTGGATGCTGTCAGTGCCTGCGTTTGGCAGCAGGGGAAGAGGAGCGGTGGAGCCTGAGGCCTGGGCTGCCTGGGGGAGGAGGCCGCACTTGGGAGCCCTGCAGGAAGTGTGGAGGTGGTGCCCTCCATGTGTGCGGTGCTTGGCACACTGCCAGAGTGTCTTACCCGGGCATGCGCGCCCTCTCTTTGCTTCCTGGAGAGGGGATGCTGGTCAGGACAGGACAGGGAACCTGGCAGAAGAAAGCAAACCCTCCTTGGGGGCCTCCCTCCCCCTGCCCTCCAACTGGCACCTATGTGCAGGGTCTGTTACAAAACAGCAGGGTCTGGCTCTCCCATTTCTTGTCTTTTGCTTGACTTATGCAAAGGGCAACTACCCTTGAATGCTAATCTACCCACTGGCCTCATTTCTTCAGATGTTCTCAGAAGCCAGGCAGTCCCGCTCACTGTCCTGAGGCCCAGCCTTGCTGCACCCTGAGGTCCACAGACCCAGAAACTCATCAGAGCCTGCCCGGTGCTGGGCACCGTGGTAGAGGCCACGGCCCTCATGAGGACTTGGTGGAACCACCAGGATGTGCTAAGTCGTGCTGCTTGTCACTGTCAGACAGCACACTGTTTCCCTCTGAGAGTTCATTGCAGACACAGCGTCCACGGCCGCCTCTAGATAAACCGAGTGCCTTCAAGGTCATTAAGAGAAATGACCTTTCAATTCCTCTTGCAGTCAAGAGGGCTGGCACGCACGGCAGGCTGATGACTCCCTCTGGCCCAAGGGCCGCACACTTGTCATGCTGGCCCAGCTGCTTTCGAGGGCCTTCTAGTCCTGGGGCGCCAGTATGAGCCACAATCTTGGACCCGAGCAGCAGGCCCCAGCGCCACTGGCTCCCCTTCCTGAAGGTCCGTGTAGCCTGAGCTCTTCCGCCTTCCTCTAGGTGGTTCTGCTGCTGCGGGCCCATCACGGAGGTCTCCACGTGGCTGCTAGTCTCTGATGGGCCAGGACACAGGGTACCGTCTCAGAATCGCCATAGAACGGGAGGTCCCGTGTCCCCTGCCCCACCTAGTGAAGGTGAGGATCTGGGAAGAAGCAGAGCAGGAGCCACATGGAGCAAAGACGGTGAAGGGGCTTGCTTGCTCTTGGCTTTTGACTCGCACCAGGGACTTGGGGGACATGGAGGTAAATACAGGGAATCAAGACATACAGCGGCACTAGGCAGAGACATGGCGGAGAGACCCGTGGGGAGGCTGCTTGTGGCAGCTGTTACCTTGATTTGTGCTTTGATTTTGCTCCTTTGTCACAGACTTTCCTGGCCCCTTCTGCCCCTTTACTGGGGTTCCCTACCAGAAGGCACCTTAGACTTGTGGCCACCTTTTGGCTTGGTATTTCTCTATGAGGGGATGGATAATTTGGGGTGTTATATTGGGAAGTTATTACCCTTTCTTCTCTCTATGCTGTAAAGTTCTCCCTTATTAAGAGTTTGTTTGTCTTTGTGGCAGATGGTAGAACCCCTGTAGAGCATGCAAGTTTGGGGGTCTCAGAGTACCCCTCATTTGCAAACTAACACTCATAGGCTCTGCATAGTTTTTGGTGTGAAAGTTGATGTGGCATTGGCAGGGTGGGTAGGTTGGTTTAGGATCCCTGCCCCCAGAGTGTAGGTGGGGAGAAAGCTGTGCACTGGCCAGCAGGGCCATGTGGGAGCACAGGGTGTGGTAACTCACAGGCCTGCCCGTTAGAGCAGCCTGGTGAATCCTGCATTCTCTGGATTCTAGGGGTGACTTGAGAGGTCCCCCAGGCTGTGTGCAAATTTCCCTCTCTAGGATGAGGGACTGAACTTTGTCCTTGATGTCCCGAAAAGGGGTTGGGGGGTGGGATTGCTAGGAAGGGGACAGAGCTAAGCAGCCATTTGGGGAGCCTTTCACAGGGAGCATGCCCGTGGGCTCGCTCTGTTGTCGGAGCTGCTGTGAACAGTAGCTGTCCCTCCAGTGGGCCTCGGGCCTGTGCCTCCCCAGCCTGCCCTGCCCCGCTCTGTAGGGAGATCAGCCTCAGCAGCAGCGGCCCTGCTCTGCCCCCTGCTGCTTCCACCCCGGTGACACTCTGCCCCAGGGAGACCCCGGCTCCAGATGCAACAGGCTCTCTGCTCTGTGCCAGCTCCTGCAGCTGCAGCTCCACTGGCACCGTCAGTGGGCAACTGGACCTTCTCTTCCTCTCCTTTCCCAGTTTCCCCTCTCCCCTGCTGGTTAAAGAAATCATTTTTTTTTTCTTTTGCTGCACCCAAGGCCCTTTTGTTTGCATTTGTGGCCGCAGTTTGCTGGACCCAGAGAGAAGAGAGAGATTTTGACCTGGGGACTGCTTTTAGACGCAGCATCCGGGATGACAAAGGGTGGCTATGAGGTTCCGGAGACAGGGGGCCCTCTCCCAGCCCCCCAAGCCCGCTCCCCCGTCCGTCACTGATTCCTCAATGTACTAGCCTACTCTGTGAGGCCAGGGAAAAGTCACGTCCTGCCCACCACTTACCTACAACCCAGGATCTTGGACTGAGACGTGCACAGGACCTTTCTGCTCCGACAGCTGGTCAGTCCCTGACCGCACTTCTGGTTTAGGCCCCAAAATGGCAATGAGCCTAGTGCTAACTACCCCAAACTCCAATTCTTCCTTTTCTTTCAGAACAGTGGTTTTGCTGGTCAAGGCTTCTCAAGAATAGATTAAATTCCCTCTGCTGATGGCACGACGGGCTGACAGCCTTCCTGGCGGCCGTGGGCCCGGGAGCTGGCACCGCTGCTCTGTGCTTCTCGGGGGACAGTCTCCACGTCGGCGTCACGGGGCCACCTGACCATTGTCCCCACAGCGGGCTGAGCAGGTCCCTGTCAGGAAGTGTCCCCGCTGACGGTGCTCCACAAGGCCCGGGTTGGAGCAGCCCCTGGCCCACGCTCCAGCCGGGCTCCGCAGCTGTCGGCCTCACTAGAAGCCTGGCCCGGGAGAGGCTGGAGGGGGGTCGTGCTCTTGCTGGAGCTGAAACCGGAGGGAGAAAGTCTCTCCATATTCTCGGGAGCTGTCGAACAGGCACTGAGAGGTGGGCTGGGGGCCCTAGCCAGGGCTGAAGGCTGCTCCTGAGAATGTCCAGCGCCCAGCTCTCTCCTCTGGGTGGCACTGGCGATGCCTTCGATTGTCTGGCTGCGCTGTTGCACTCGCCCTGGGAACGCAAAACTTAAAAACGGGAAAGTGGTGCATATACACAATGGAATACTATTCGGCAATCAAAAATGAGAAACTAGGGACATTTATAGAAACATGGATGGAGCTAGAAGGAATTATACTCAGTGAAACAAGTCAGAAGGCAAGAGAAAAGTATCGGATGGCTTCACTATTAGGAGGAATATGAAAGAACAACAGCAACAACAAAGAATAAGCTCAAGGAATTGGGCAATTATAACCAAAAGCAAACAAAAAACTCAACAAGACCAAAAAGCCAAGATAAACCAAAGGGACCATGGGGGGGAGGGGAAGGAGGGGAGGGCAAAGACAGGGATGAGGGCAGAAAGAGCACAAGGGACGGAGGTGATGGTGCATGGTGGAATGGTGGTGGGTACTCCCTGGGGAATACAAATGATGTCAAATATAATTAATTAAAAAAAAAACAGGAAAGTGGGAGGATATAACGTCGGTGGCTAATGCAGGGAGGAGAACTCTATAATTGCAGTTGTCAGTCCTCTTTTGGCCAAATCAGAAAGAGAGCTACAGTGGACTTGCACAATTTTTATTGCCAGAAGAAGAAATAACCAGGAGAAGCAGTGGCCCCTTCTCCCCAATAGCAGGCACCGGTGGCTTCTTGGTGGAACCTTTGCAAGGAGTGGCGTCCGCTACTGAAACTGTGGACTACGGGAGGGAGAGGGAGACAACTGGGGAGCAGGTATTGGTGCCACCCTAGGCGCTACTGAGTTGGCGAGGGCGGGGCAGGGCAGCAGATAGGAGCCCGCCGAGTGCCCCCTCCTGCTCCCGGCCTCCTCTGCGGGTTGAGCTCTCTGGCTCCCGGAACTGAGCAGAGGGAGAGGGCTGGGAACAGAACCAAGACAGGTAGGCAACGCAGACTCTGAACAGATACAGCGGGGAGATTTAAGAGGAGTTTGGAAGAAGTAAACTGGATTTCTATTTCTTGTTTGTACTGTTAAAATGTTCCTTTAATGTGAAAGGCTTTCTGTTAAATGAAGGGGAAAGGGAGCTCTGGTAGAGGAGCAGCCGTAAAACAAAGGAACAAAAGGAGGAAGCTGCTGAAATGACTTTTGTTGCTATAGATATATGGAGACAGAGAGCGGGGCTGATGGATGGAGCAGCAGCACTTGTAGCAAAGAGCCCGAAAGAGGGAAAAGTAGATGGTGAGCAGAGACGACAGCAGCTTGTCTGGAGAACAGCCCAGAGAGAAGGCAAGTTGCTGACAACGAACAGCCAGGTAAGATGGCCCTCACTGGGGAGGTGTTGGGGGCAAAAACTAAGAAGAAACAGGACCAGAAAGAAACCCTTGGCCCACCCTATTTAATTTGCAGCTGCAACTCCCCCTTGGTCAGTTCTGTGATTGCAGGTCTGAGGGCAATCTAGAAGACAGGAAGGTCCCGAGACGTTGGACGAGAATAAGATGAGTTTTCAGTAAATGTGAACTGTGAACTGCTTTGCTCAAGAGCTCCCCAAACACACACACACACACACACACACACACGCGCGCGCGCGCGCGTACACACCCCTTCAAAAAAGGAACACATAAGTTACAATAGCAGGAGACACTGAGAAGTAAACCTGTCCCACTGTAGGTCGAGAGCAGCATAAATTCCGTGCAGGGCCAATAAAATGGAGCCACCCGCCCTCAGGAATGGAAGCAGTTTATTGCATCACAGGTGACCTAGAGCCTGCACACAAGCCGATAAATTTGAGCGTTCATAGAGTCCTTCTTCATTCAGGCTGCTGGTGATTAAATTGTGGGGGTGTGTCTCGTGAACTCCAGGGACTTCCCCATAAAGTGCCCAGACTACCTGGCCCAGGACAGAAAGATTCACTCGGAAGCCCAGGGCCGGGACTGCAGAGCCCACCCCTCCCAGCCCTGGGCCCGCTGGTGCTCTCTGCCGGCCTCTCCTCAACCCCACGGGCATGTCCAGGGCGGGGCTGCCCTGTGGAGCCAGTGACTGGTGCCAGTGCTTTCAGAGTGTGAATGGAAATGGACCCTCACCTTTCAAATCTTCTGTCTTCTGTTGTTGTCCTGACCAAAAAATAAATCCAAATTGTGGTGTAGAACCTATTCTTGTGTTGACTTCCATTTTGTTTCAAGGTCAAGACCCATCAACCCTTCCTCTCATGTCTCCCTGAGCACCACCTAAGCCTTTGCTTATGCCCCTATCCCCACCCTTCCTGCAATGACCTCTCACCTCCCCACGCCCAGGGGAAGTGAGTTTAGCTGTCCCCTCCTCTGAGGGGCACATGCTCAGGGCCTCCCCCAAACATAATCAGGCTCCTCCCTGCACGCCCAGACTCCCTTTGCCAGGTGCTGCCAGCTGACTGCGTGGGCCCTCTGGACAGGGGAAGTGGAGCCTGAGCCGGGGCCAGATATCCCAACTCCTGGCGCTCCAGCAGCACCCCGACAAAGGAAGGGACTGATAAGCAATTGTAAAAGAAGAAACAGATGCCAAGAACGCCCCCCTCACCAGAGGCAGGAGGGAAGAGGGGATACCAGCTCACAAGGGGTTCAGGAACCCCCAGACTTCCTGACCGTTCATTGCACCCTACTTTCTTACAGAAGCCAAGCCCCTGATTCCTTTCTTCTTTGTAGCAGCTGCCTCTAGTAAGCCAGGGCTCCCGCAACCCCTCTGCATGCTGGACAACAATCTTGAAACACTGTAAAAGCAGAGTCCCCTCCTCACTTAGCACTCCGAGCCAGGCACTCCTGCCAAGCACCTACCACTGGCTGAGATACCGTGTATCTGAATGCTTTCTTTTGTCCTCTGTTGCTAGAATATTAGCACCTTGAAGGCAGAACTGCTTGTCATTTTGTTTACTGCCTTATCCTCATACATGGAAACAGCCTAGTAAGTGACAGTGAATGAACGAAGGGATGAAGGTGGTTCAGAATGACTATCATTGCTGCCAAGGGCAAGCATTACTTCTGAGTGCGACCTGGTCCCCACCTCCGTGCCCCCAGGAGCCAGGCGTGGACTTGGCAGAGTTCAGTGAAGCTAGTGTGACTTCTCTGGGGGGCCTCTATCTATCCTCCTTGTGACTCCTGGCTGGAGGCATGAGCTCCCCACTCCACTCCTGGCGAGCTGCAAGCCTGTAGCCGCCTGGGAGGACTCCCGTTCTCAGTGCTCAGCCCGCGGTCTGCTCCTGGGACGACGCTCAAGTCTGAGTGCCTGAGCGTCACCCTGTCTGACGTCCAGTATCGGGGGCGGGCCTAGACCTGGGCCTCTCCGCGGGGCCTGACCAGCCCTGTCTCCGTCTCCAACCCACACGGACTCTGGCTGATGTTAGGTGCGCCTGGGAAAAGAGGCCCCGCAGGGAAAGGCCAGGAACCGCCACGCAGGGGCATGCTCCTTCCACATCCCTCATCTCGTTGTTTCGCCACAGTGTCCCAGGTCAAGTCAGAACGACACTTCTTAAATCGGGTGAATGAGGCAAATCGGCTGTCTTGAGCAAGAGCTCACGCCAGTAAGGACAGGGCTTTGAGTGCAGACAGCTTTGGCCTGGAGACTCTTTCCTAGCCACGCTGACAGCAGGCTCCCGAGGAAGAGAACAGCACCGAGGGCACCAGTTTGGGTGCCTCTGTGTGAGTGTGACTGAAGATGTGAGCACTTTGGAGCCTCCACTGCTTTGGAAGTGTTGATCTGGAGGAAATGGCATGGGCGTGACCCCTGCGAACCTTGATACGGAAACACACTTGAGATGTGTGGCCCAGCTCGCCCATTAGATAGTAGAAGACATCGAAAAAGAATTGGCTGCGCCCAGATTCTCACAAGGGGTGAATCTCGTGGCATTTAGATCCGGTCTTCGGGCCCCTCGCCTGTGTGCTGACCCAGGTCCGCTCTGCACAGTCTCAGCACAGCAGAGGGACGTCAGCTGCCAGCCCCTCTGCAGGGACTCTCCCCAGACCGGGTGTGGGGTTTACTGAGCTGGTCAGACCCTGCGGTGACAGAAGGTCAGATGTGAGCCAGTCCCCAAGGAACAGGGACTAAAAACAAGGGGGCTGGAGGAGGTGTGGACGGGTGCCAAGACGGGGTGACAGCTGAAGACAATCAGGGTCCCACTCAGAACCCAGATTGATGGTGTCTATAAAAGGACCCTCTCAAGTTTCCTAAGGGCCATCTCGCCTTTGCGAGAGTAGTGGAACGTGCCGGCCAGCCCCCAGCATCCCAAGCTCCTTCACGCCACCAGGCAGGCCACAAATCAGGCAGCCTCCAGGGAGCAGGCTCGGATGGGACGTTTATGGCCCTCCTCTGGAAAGCCGGCTCTCCACCAGCTCGGCCTCATAAGCAGACCTGCCCACGTAGGAGCGAGACGCTGTGCAGCTGATTTACGCCTTTAATACCGCGAGCTTCATTTAGCCAGTCTGGAGAACAGATTTCGGTGTGTGGAGCTGGAGTTTTTCTTTCCTATTCCATCCTCACTAGACATTCATTTTGATGGCAGGTTTTGTCACGTTGTTTTCCCTGCCCCTGTGCAGGCAGGCCTGGCCTCGCGGACCGGGCCAGGTCCAAGCAGCAGCTTCAGGAACGGAGAGGGAGGGCTGGGCACAGCCTGCAGGCAACACGGGAATGTCTCTGAGCCTTTGAAAATGTTCATAAAAGGCACTATGGACTTAATGGTTCTACCCCCTTCACCCCAGAAAAAAACTGTAGCAGCCTAAGAATGTCACCTGTTTTCATGAATCCAAATACACCCTGCTTTCACTGTTGCAATTAGGCTTACATAACACTTTTATTCAATATTGTTTCGGGCACGAAAACCCTTGTCTTGGTAGTCAAGTGCTCAGCAGTAAAGTTGCCTTTTTGGGGGGTGGGGCGCGGGACAGTGCAATACAAATTTTGTAGGTTTTTGTATCCGAAGATATCCTTAATCATTTTCCACAGCAGCAAACAGCAGAATGGCGGGCATGATAACTGGAGAGTGTTATTATCTCCACGCGTCCCCTGGGGCCCAGTTCATTTTCTTTTCATGGATTCTCCATAAGTTATACATCAAACCACGCTCAGCGAATTCTTTTAGATTTCTCACTTTCAAGTTGTTATATCTTGGTTTAGCTGTTTTTTTCCTTCTTCCTTCTTCCTTTTTTGTTGACTTTAGTTCCTCATAGAAGATCTCGTGCCCAACACACACACTCAACTCCCCAGCACACCTTTAGCAACCTTTTATGCTGTTTTCTCTTGACAATAAAAGCGCTTATTTTGAAGTCTCTGATGTCGTTGTTGTTTGCTGGGACATATGAGGAGGAGCAAGCTGCTTTCCTGTCCCACCTTCACCCTGAGGACGCCGGAGGCAGCGAACCTGGGCTTGTTTAAGGTGACAGTCCCCCAACCCGGGACCAGAGACCTGCCCACCCGTGCTGTGGCTGAGATGTGGCCAGGACCAGCGCCGGTGGGTGGGCCCCAGGACCTCCGTTTGGAGCCATCGGGGCTATTGAAGAGATATGAGGGCCTTGAAGAAGGGACAGTGTGGACCCAGAGAGTGAGAGCGGTGGGCAGGTGTGGTCCAGGTAGGTGGCTGGACCATCCCCTCATCTGGACGTGACTTGTCAGTGGAGAGCAGGTGAGTCTGGAAGTGGGCTCGCTGGAAAGGAAATGCCAGAGACCCCAGGGCTGTGGCAAGCTGCTCCCTCTGGCATCAAGGGGCTGTGAGATGCAGAGAAGCATGGTGTCCCCTCTTCTTCCTCTCCACTCCAGGATGTCACCCGTAGGGTAACAGGCTGGGGTGCAGATTGTCTTGCCGCGGCGCGTGTGCGTGCATGTGTGCATGTGTGTGTGCATGTGCGCATGTGTGTGCATTCTCTTTCAACCCCATCTCCATAAAGACAGAGCCGTCTTCCCCAGTAGGTACCCTCTCTGCCACCACCCTGCTTCCTGATTACAGTGACAAACGATGCTACGGAGTCCCGCTCC
Organism: Galemys pyrenaicus; assembly: GCA_019455555.1. Classification (NCBI taxonomy): domain Eukaryota; kingdom Metazoa; phylum Chordata; class Mammalia; order Eulipotyphla; family Talpidae; genus Galemys; species Galemys pyrenaicus. The sequence goes on along the minus strand of JAGFMF010011638.1, from coordinate 4,256,943 downwards.
AGGCTCTCTGCTCTTAATGAAAAAAGGGAGGGCAGAGCGAGCTGGTCCAGGACATGAGAAGTGGTACCCTGACACTGTCTCCCCCTCGGCCACCGAGCCCACTGTCCCTTCTCACGCCGGCTCCTGTCACCTCCATTCCAGCTGCAAGCCAGAGAGGCCCTGACCGTCCAGAGACCCCAGTCAGCCCACCCTACTTGACCCTGCTCTTGAGGCAAAGGGAGGTCAGGAGTCCCCTGTATTGAGAGGGAGAGAAAGGGCTGCTCAGAGCGGAGGCAGGAGAGAGACTCAGAGAGATCTAGGGGAGGGTGAGGGGTGCAGGAAGGAAGCAGATGGAGGAGAGGTCAGAAGTGGACAGAGGTGGATCAAGGTAAGGCCAGAAAGACAGGAGCAGGAGAAGAGACACTGTGTGTTCAGTGTGTGTTCACACGTGTGTTGCAAGGAGTGAGAGGAGCCGGAGACTGACGTATAATGGCATAATCTGTTAGAGAATATTCCAGGGACACTGTTTTTCTTTCGCTTTTTTTTTTAAAGATTTATTTATTTATGCATACAAGCACTGGGGTACAGGCCAGAGGTGTGGGGGGGGGGTGAGAGGATTCACCACAGAGAGCGGGGA
>JAGFMF010011638.1:4205639-4256188 GCA_019455555.1 Galemys pyrenaicus | reverse complement strand
CACTGCTGAGGGGAGCAGCGGGCACAGCAGGAGAGGTCTGCCGCGCCATGTGGGTCCCCTCCCTGGCAGGCAGCAGGGATCGAACTCGTGCTGCAGTGGTTGTGGTTTGCCTCATAGTGTGTTGCTTAACCCATTGCGCCACCAGGGAGGCCCATATTTTTCTTTTTAATCTGACTCCCAAAGGTGGGGTAGAGCAGGAGGGAGAAAAATACCTCTATTTCCCCTTAACTCCCACCTGATTGCATGCCATTTCCTCTTGCCGTCCTCCAAAAACGAGTGCACTTGTTATTTTGCTCTCAAAGGGGATCTAGTGAGATCTATCTAATTAAAAATAGCTTTGTAAGACGGCATCAAGGGGGAAATGTGTACAGGGGAGACCTGGGGGAGAGACTTCAAACCCACCAGGCCCTTTTGGGTAAGAAGGTTGCTTTTGTTTCCTGGAGGAAAAAACACCCCCCTTGCTCCCCCCCATTGTTTACTTTGGCATGAAAGCCAGAGAGTGTGATCTGGATGGAGACTCAGTGGGGAGCTGCCTTCTATCTGCTTTGCATGCTGCGCACTGTGAATTGATACTGTGCTGATAATTCTGAGGAGGGCGGGGGCGCGGAGTATCCAGCATTGTGAGCAGCTGCAGAAACCACTTTGCTAAGAAATGATCCTTTCCCTCTACACAATAGCAAGATGTTACCCTCGGAATCTTCTCCTGACAGTGACGATGGTGGCAGAGAGTGAGCATAATTTCCCATGTCTCCATTGAGCTAGTTATTTATACAATTCTGCGCTGGAGTCAGTGTCTTTTTTTTTTTTTTTTAACTTTGCAGGCTGCTGCGGCTTTTGCAACGAAATAATTACTTTTGCGCCAAGTACTTAGGTAACAAGATAAACAAGAGGCAACATAAATGGAATGTAAATATGGAACAAGTGTCTGTGAAGGGAAAGGCAGCCTGGGGAGAGAACTTGGCTTGGTTTTCTGCATCTAGGAAGTCCCCAGGGAGCCCAGAGCTCTTCCTTTATCCAGCCTAGGTGGGTCTGTGACTCTTGGGGAAGAACTGACACCCAGATTTCCGTGAGGAGACCTCACCAGGTGGTACTGTAAGAGGGAGTGGTCAAGGGTCAGGATTATTTCACAATGCAGACAAGGAGATGTGTGTTGGGGAAAGCTATGTCTGGGTTCCACTGGGAGGCCCATTCCTAGTGGCCTTGAGCAAGGCAAACTCTCCTGTTTCTACGTTCTGCATCTCAATGTACTCGTTTCAGCAGGAGAGGTGGGGCTGGGCAAATTCACGGATCACCAGTTCTTTGTGATTTCTACTAAATGTCTTCATACCACTCCATTAGAATCGACAACCTATGAGCTAAGGCATGAGGGATTTAAATTCCAACACTGAATACTTACCTGGCCTGATACCTGTCATTTGATAATTTCATAGTTCGTGGGTTAAGTAGTTGTTGATACCTTAAAAGATATGTCCACCCAGAACCTCTTGTGATGCCACCTTATTTGAAGAAAGAGTCTTTGCAAGAAGCTTAATTGAAAATTTCAAGATGAGATCATGCTGGATGGGTGGGAAGGAGCGCTGAATGCATTATAAGTGTTTATAAGAGAAGAGGATGGGAAACAGATGCTGAGGTGCAGAGGAGAAGAAGGTGCAGAAGAGAAGGGAAAGATGGAGGCAGAGATCAATGTGACCACAAGCCGAGGATCTTTGGGGGCCACCAGAAGCTGGGAGAAGTAAGGAAAGATCTTCTCCTAGAGCTTTTGGAAGGAACTTGGCCTTATGGACACCTTGACTTCAAACTCCAGGCCTCCAGAAGGGTGGTAGTGCATTGCTATTGCTTTGAGTCTTTGCGTGAATGTACAGGAAACCAGTGTGCCGTCTGTAAGCCTGAAGCAAAGACACATCGTCTTCTGGGGCCTCCTCTTCCCTCTCACATTTACATGAGAATCTGACCAAGTGGGCACAGCTACAAAAAAGGAGAGGAGGTACCAGTCTTTTTTTTTTTTAAGAATTATTTATTTATGCACACAAGAGTGGGGGTACAGGCCAGAGGCGTGGGAGGTAAGAAGGTTCACCAGAAACAGAGTGGGGACCAGAACAGGCAAATCAATTGAAACACACTGCTGAGGGGAACAGTGGGCGAGGCAGGAGAGGTCTGCTGTGCTATGTGGGTCCCCTCCCTGGCCAGGGATTGAACTTGAACTGCTGTGCTGTGGGTGCTTCACAGTGCGGTGCTCAACCCACTGCACCGCCAGAGAGGCCTGAAGAAGTACCAGTCTTGATGGTGGTTCCTCAGGCCCATGTGTGCAGGAGCATTCTGGCCATGGGAAGGTGGTCCTGGTCACTTTGAGAGATGAGTTGTCCCACTGAGCCAACTGTGAGGAGACCTGGCTCCCAGCTTCTCACTGTGCTGTGTTTGTTAGGGAGCTGTTTGATCAGATGTAAGTGCCCACCCCTTTCTGGACTTGAGTTCAGTGCAAGTGAAGAAACAATTCTGGTGAATGGCTCTCAATCTTATCATGGTAATTATTTTGCAACACCCTATGATCATTTTAAAGTGAAATTCAAAAAATCACTTCAGTGATATAATGTCTCTGTATTTATGGTTTTTTAAAATCATCCTTATCTATTTTTTTCACAAATATAGAATTTCTACCCTCAGGTGTGGTTACCATAGTTTTCCTACCACCAAAGTTCAAAGGGTCCTCTAACACCCTCCACTGCACCCTTTCCTGCTCTCTCTGCCCTCTCTCTCTTTTTCTCCCCTTCCCTCCTGAGTATCTTGGCAATATATCTGCAGTTAAGGGTCATTTTTAAAGTTTGTCTGATCCTTTGTTTGGTTTCTCTAGACTCCACATAAACATGCTACTATCTGGTATTTTTCTTCCTCCTTGTAGCTGACTTTGCTTAGAATAAACCCTTCTAGCTCCATCCCTGTGACATGAGTTTACTGTTTTGGTCATTGAGTAGTATTCCATAGTGTATATGTACCACATGCTCTGGATCTACTTCTCTGTTCTGGAACATATAGTTGGTTTCATATCTTGGCTATTGTAATTAGTGCTGCTGTAAACATAGGAGTGCAGGTTTCTTTTCAAATTATTGCTTTTATTATTATTTTTTTAGGTAGATACTGAGGAGTGGAATTGCTGGACCATAAGATAGATGCATTTTTAGTCTTTTGAGGAAACTCCACATTTCTTTCCATAAGGGATGAACCAGTTTACATTCCAATGGCCACTGTATGAGGGTTCCTTTTTTCTCCACACCCTTGTCAGCACTTGTAGTTTGTGGTTTTTTGATATGAACAATTCTTGCAGGTGTGAGGTGGTATCTCAGTGTGGTTTTGATTTGCATTTCACTGATGATAACTGATGATGAACATTTTCTCATATGCCTGTTGGCCTCCTGCATGTCTTCTCTGGCGAAGTGCCTATTTAGCTCTTCTGCCCGTCTTTGGATTGGGTTGTTTGATTTCTTTTAGTTGAGTTGTGTAAGTGCTTTAAAGATCTTTGACATCAATCCCTTATCAGATATATGGTATACAATTATTTTCTCCCATTTGTTAGGGCATCTCTTAGTTTTTGTTACTGCCTCTTTCACTATACAGGTGTTTTTAGTTTGACATAATTCCAATTGTCTATTTCTCCTTTGTTTTTCTTGTTGCTGGAGATGAATTTGCAAAGATGCTTCTGAGATTAATGTCATAGAGCGCTTTGCCTATGTTTTCTTCTATGCATTTTATGGCTACAGGTTTTGCATCCAAGTCTTTTATCCATTTTGTGTTGATTTTCATCATGGTGTAAGAGAGTGGTTTAGTTTCATTTTTTGCACATGGCAGTACAGTTTTCCTAGCTTTATTTACAGAAGAGGCTTCCCTTGTTCCAGTGTATATTCTTCCTTCTTTTGTTGTAGATTAGTTGTCCATAAATGTGTGGTTTTATTTCTGGGCTCTCTATTCTGTTCCACTGTTCTGTGTGTCACTACTGTGCTGTTTTAATTATTTTGGCTTTATAGTGCAATTTAAGTGTGATACTTCCATTTTCCTCTTTTTAGTCAAGAGAGCTTTGGTTATTTCAGGGTTTTTGAGTTGTTGTTTTTGTGGTTCCAAATGAATTTCACTAACCTGTATTTTATTTCTTTGGAGAATGCCACTAGGGTTTTTATTGGCATTGCATTGAATCCATGAATTGCTTTGGTTAGGATGGCCATGTTGACAATGTTGATTCTTCTCATCCATGAACAGGGAACAAATTTCCATTTCTTTGTGTCTTCTATTTCTTTTAACAGCATTTTATTGTTTTCCTTTTATAAGTCCTTCACCTCCTCTATTTGTAATTTGAAGAGTAACTATAATCCACTAACAACATGAAAGAAGAATAAAGGAAATAGTAAAATAATATTTTTAAGTATGTAAGACTTTCTTTACAAGAAAGTCTGTAAGCTATTACGTAAAGATTTTCACTATATTCAGGTCACTACAAATGCAGTAGGAGAACATGAACTGTTCTGTATAGGTTGTATCAGTAACTCAAATAGCATCGAGAGCTTTCCATCCGTGTTTTTCCAAAATGGAGAATAGTTCTCTGTAAATTTCTGAAAAACACAATCTTTCCATGATTTATAAGGAAGTTGTGCTTCTGGAAAATACAGTGTATATTAAAACCATATTTTAAAATACAGTGGTGTTTTGTGTTATAAAATCAGGTGGAGACCAGTGGCCCAGGTAATTATAAGCAGGTTTTTCACTTCCATGAAAGTCTACAGGACATTTAAGGTTACACAGGGTGCAGGACAATTTTACCTTGGGAAGATTTCCCTACACCATGCAGATGTCTTGCGTTCCTGCTCCTTCCATGAATGCAGTACTATCTCCCAGGCATTGAGATAAGTAAAATGCCTCCTCTCATTTCCCAACTTACTCCTAAGTAAGGTGGATTAAATATGTTCTAAGACTCCACCAGCCTTGTGTTGTCCCCATGTGAATTCACCTTCTCAGGATCACTGTAAATACTATCAGTGCTACAGTGTCAATCAGCAAACATTTATTGAGCTCACACTCTTGGCTCTGCATTGTCTGAGGGTGGAGAAGATGGAAGACATGCATTTGCCCATGCGGGGCTTGGAATGTCCTAAATGTTACCGGGTTGCAGCCGGCAGGAGGAGTGGTCTCTGGCTCCCCTGCAAGTTAGTGTGGCAGTCCTACCTCAGAGACCTTTTATGTAGCAGTGTGCTGCCTGGATCGTGGAATGGACCAATCGGTGTGAGCCTTGGGTTGATTGGCACCAGGACTCCGCCTAGCACAAGGTAGTGATAGCTGAGCCCGCTACACTTCCTGAATTCTGGAACAGGCCAAAATGGACCAAACAGGTGCAGGCAAAATGGACCAATCAGACTGTGTGGGGGGGCACCTGAAGTGAATATAAGGCCAGGTCGAAGCCAGTTAGGGGGGCAGTTCGCTGAGAGTGGCAGTTTGTTTGGAGAGGAGCATTTCTCTTGGAGAGCAGTTCATTGGAAGCAGCAGCAGAGGAAGAAGAGCTCCAGCAGAGGAAGAGGAGAAGACGGTTCCAGCCTTTGAAGGAAGGAGGGAAGCCTCCAGCCGCCGCCCTCCAAGGAGAGAGAGAGACTGGGACTCAGTCCTGGCTGTGACACTGACTGCAAGGAGCACCAAAGGCCCTGCCTGGTGTCTCAAAGAGCTGTCTGTTGGTGACATAAACCAACAACTCACAAGAGCTGTGACACTGGGTGTTCACTGGAACACCGCCTCAGCAGGCCCGTAGTGGTCATTGCTCCTGGACAGTGCTGCCTAGAACTGGTGACCGGTGACTGCCAACGCTGATGCTGTCTAGATGAAGCAGTCAGCCTCTTGTGGATACGTAAGCGCCCTCGTTTTCCCCAGTTTGTAAATAAACCCCATGACTGTTGTTCCTGTAGCCTGAAGTCCCTTGCAATTTTGCGCGCGTGTGAGAACCCACAGACAGTGACCTGTATCGGGCATTGTCCTCTGATAGGCTATAGCCCCTGTTGCTATAGCCCTTGATTCTGGTTTGTGGCCTTTTGGCCTTTGGGGGCTTTTGGGGGCCTCTGACCCCTGTTTCAGTCACAGCGTTCTCCTCCTGCCTGTGCCTGTTTCATAAAGACACACTCCCTGCTCTCCCAGCCGCCTACTTTCTCTCCTCCCTCTCTCCATCTTCTTCCCTACCTGCTTCCTCTCTCTCTTTTTCCCATAGTTCCTTCCTTTCTTATTTTCACCTTTTTCTCGTTTTTGATTTTCTTCTATTCCCTTTTCTTCTTTTTTCTTTCTTTCCTCTGCCAAGTGCTCTCTAAATGCCAGTCTTGGCTATTTAAATAAGAAGGGCTGATGCACACCCAGGTCCCTGGCTTCCATTCCCAGCCATTCAGATTCAGAAAGCCTAGCTCTTTCACACAAAAGCTGTTTCTGGATGTGACACCACATAAGTGGGCCCCCCTGTTGTCAGCTCAATTCAGAGGAGGACTCTTTGGGGATCCTATATCTGGGGAATCATTTCAACCAGCTACGCCCTAAACATGTAAAAATTATTCACCTGGAAAAATATCAGGCTCAGAGAATGAAGCGTGGGCACAAGTGCAGTTACAGATAATAGCTCTCCAGGAATGAGTGTCTGGGGCTGGACTTGGAATCAGTCAAGGCCACGCATGCAGTGAGCCCACCAGCTCCCAGGCTGTTGGAGCGGGCTAGGTCTCCGACGATAGTAATGTGGCATTTATTAAGCAACAAAGGCCAGTTATAGAAGTAACTGAAAGTATAGAAGTAATGAAAGTGATTAATAATGAAATATAAGATGCATCTAACCAAAGCATGGGAGAGAAGTCAACATGAACACATTTTTAACCAGGAGGAAAGAAAAAAGGGCAATTTCAGAGGAAATCAGCTTGTCTGTGGTTATATTCTGCGGTGGTTGCTGTTCTAAAGGTGGTGCTGACACGCAGGTCCGAGCAGCAAGATGGAGGTAGGAATTGACTGAATCTGGCTACCCTGGACTTGAACTTCATCTCAACTTGCCCTAGTGCCTTGACTCGGACAAGTTGTTCCACTTCTTCCCTAAACTGAGGCTAATGACATTCATCCTTTGAGATGGCTGGACGAACAGCTGGAAAACAAATCTGTTCTAGCAAGTCGTAAATGCCCTGTCTGCTGCCGTCCGTCCTCCCACCACTTCCCTAACAAGAAAATGAGAGGTAGAAGGGGACAGAGCCAGGCCAGAATGGGCCTGGCCCATGGATATTTGCCTGGGAGAGTGAGGACTAAGGGAGGCCAGGGAGAGCGACCTGGGCTGGCCTGGGCTCCGCCGCATGGGCTGGAGAAAGTCTGGGGGAGCCTTCCACCTCGCAAAGGAAGCAGCTTCCTGAATGAGTCAGTCAGGACTTCTCAGGTGGCTCCAAGATAGGCTGAAGCAGGGGACGATGGGAGGCTAGTGAGTGATGTCTTATGAGGCTCCTCACAGCTCCAGGGTGCCTGAGGTAATCACTTTTAATTTACCATCCTGAACCCCAGTCTACCCTAAAGCAGAGAGCCCCTCTGGAATGCTCTCTGCAGAAGATGGATCTAGAAGTCCAAAGCAGCCACAGCCTTCCAAGAACAAAGGGACCCATATGAGCAGCCCCCATTGATCAAACCACAGCGCTTATCGAGCTTCTCCCGGGTGATTTATCTTCCTAAGTGCAAAGCTGATCATGCCACTTCCTTGCTTAAAGATTTCCATTGCCTGCCATCACCTACGGGATACCGGCTGAGACCCCTTAGCGCGCTGACAGACCTCGTCCTCTGAACACTCCCTGCCCGCCGAGCTTTACTTCCATGCGCTGACTTCCCTGCCTTCCGGTCACCAAGACGTGTTGTGTCGTCTTGGCCTGAGCTATGCTTCCTTAGCCCCTGCGTTGTTGGGAGGTTTTCCCTCTGCTTCCATTCCTGCTGCTTTTCTGGCCACCGGGCAAATCCATAGCAAACACAAGACTCGCCTGTCCCAGCAGCACCCACAGAGGAGCTGGCCACCAGCCTCACCAGGGCAGTGACTTATTCCTCGTTCTTTCTCATGGCGCCTTCTGTAACCGCTTGAAGTGCGTGGGACTTCACCACCGTCCTCCGTGTCACTCCATCTCCCCAATTTTCCAGCTTTTTGTCCTCCTGTGCCATAATCTGGTATTTTTTAGCTCTAAGTTGATGATTGAGTCTAATCTTATTTTTAACGTTGTTTCTGATTATTTTTTATTTACTTTCTAATTTTTTTTCTTAAACGTGATTGACTTTAATAACCTCTTGCTTGTAAGTCAGTTTATAAGCCCTACTTTTCTTTCTTTAAACATGTTGTATTTGTATGAAAAAATATCACAGACTGAGTGACGTAAACGATACAAATCTGTTTTCTCGTAGTTTCAGAAGGGAATACAAGATCAAGGCATCAGCAAGTTTAGTTTTTCCTGAGGTTTCTCATCTTAGCTGACAGCAGCTGCCTTCTGTGGACTCACTGGACTTTGCTCTGTGCTCACAGTCCCCGCTGTCTCTGTGTCCAAGTTCACCTGCTTATCAGGGCGCTGGTGCTAGCGGAGTAGGGTCCACCCGCAGGACTTCACTTAACCTTGACCGTCTCTATAATGGCCCCATGCCTGAGTGCAGGCTCATTGGGGATTAGGACTTCAACATGAGATTTAGGGGTGGGGCCATAATTCAGCCGGTAACTCATGTTAAATGCACTTATTCTGTATTTCTGCTTCTTATCATTATAGCTATTATCTTTGCTGGTCTGTTCCGTGATTTGAATGTCTGGCTTTTGCTTATTGTATTGAAAAGTGAGTGATTTTCTGACAGAAGCATATAATATTGGGAACTTACGTACAGGAATTCCTTGAGGCCCACATTTAAAGTATGCTCCTTTACAGAAAATTCACCTTGCTTCTGGAAGGCTCCCATGGGGTGCTTAAAGCTGAACTTTGAGTTTGAGTTTGTGGGATTTGGTGGGGCTGCAGTATGCACACCCAACAGCTGTAACTTTGAGCCCTTAACTCATAGGAGGTGGGTTTGTAGTTAGAAATTCTCTGATGAAAGTTTACTTTTCGTTATGCCCAGAGAGAAGACCAAGAAGACCATACCACCCCCACCAAACCCCCGTTTCTGTCTAGCAACTTTTTTATGAAATTTACTGTCTGTGATCAATTGCCTCCTTGGCCTCGGTTCTTCACTCTTCCTGTAGTAGTTTCCTTGTGGCACTGATAGCCACAAGCCTGGCGGCTGAAAACAACGGGCGTGGCTTCTTCCACAGTTCTGGAAGCCGACTGTCTGGAGCGAAGGTTTGGCAAAGCCACGTCCCCTCTGACTTCCAGCGGTGCCTGCAGGCTTCCTTTGGCCTGGGGCCCCATCACGCCAGGCTTTGCTGCCCCACAACCTCCCACCACCTTCTCCTCTGTGTGTCTCTGTGACTTCTCCTCTTACAAGGACACCGGCCACTGAGTTCATCCTTGAGTTTTTACCCCCAAAGTGAAGATAATTTTTCCTTAACTAGCCATGACTACAAAGAGCCTGCTTCTAACAAAGGTCATATCCTTTGGTAAATGTGGATTTGGGGGGACACTTTTCAACCCACCACTTCACCCTCTGTACATACGCCATGCTGTGCCATTGGGAGTGATCTTCCCCCCAACCCATCCTTAAGTGCGACTCACTTTATGCAACGGGGTGGCCCCGCCACGGCACAAGCAAGGCACCGAAGAATACAACTGAAGAATATAAGTGTTGTTCTAGTTGCCGCGAGAGGACCAGGCCCCTGGTCCCAAGCAAAGGCTGACGGCGGCACGGAGGTGAGCAGAATTGTGTCCAGTACCACCTTAGTGTGCTGCGTGGCCACTGCACTTGTGTGAAGGCGCCCAGCTGAGGTCCGCGGCACTGCCTGGCCTCTGGCCAGGTTTGGGTCAAGAACATGACGTGCATGACGCAGAAGCACCGTGGCCGGAGGGCACACAGCCAGTCGCATGCTGTCAGGGACCACCGCGCTGTGTTTGCATCTGGCCTCCCTTCTGGGCCCCAGCTTCATGAGCAGACGTCCCATCTGACCTTCCCACACTCACATGCCCCGATCCTGCTCTGCTTGTAGCTATCAGGACAGCAAAGACCTGTAGACATCTCCCCAAAGGCAGGCTCCAGAGGACACTCTCTTTCAGAGTCACACTTTCTTGTCAACTTCTGAGTGCCAAACAATCTTATTTTCCTAAGAGACAATATTAAAAAAAAAATCATTTCTAGTCCAGAACACATGGGTTCGCAATGGTGGACGGGGGTTGTAGGCACAGAACTCAATTATAATTACTCCTCTGAGTCGATGCACTTCCACAGCAAATAGTGTTTTTCCAAGTAGAGACACTGTAAGTGCTTTCTTCAGATGTCTTTCTCTCTGAATCCTTACTGGGGGGAGCCCATTCACCCCCTACTTAGTCATTGCACTTCTCAGAATACTCTGGGATCTCACAGCAGGTGGAGCCAGCAGGACCACCTCTGGCATGTGCTAGAAATCTCACCTACTTTTGCAAACATGCAGGGAAGTCCTCTCCTGGGACCCCCTTCATCACTTCAGTAGAGTCTTCACCACTTCAATAGAGTCCTGGGCTTTGGGACACAGCCCACTGGACACTTGTGAGTCCCCAGAGTCAGCCATGAGCAGCCCAGTCTACATCTTCATTAGTGAAGTTTATGATCATTACCTGCCATGACCTCTGTGGGCATATTTCTATTTCAGCTCACATGGAAAATATTTTCTCCTTATACAGGTTGAGCATCTCCAGAGTATATGCACTGGTGTTTTTTTATAAATACATCTAAGTACCAAAAAACTGGGCTCTAGTCACTCTGAAAATGGAGGAGGGTAATTAAGCCCTTGCTCAGTTTGAAACAGCTTCCTGCCCTTTTCTGCACCTCCTTGGCAGTCTTGCTCCTTCCCTTCCCTGCTGGCAATGGGCTTCTGCAAAGTAAACACAGCCACAGACCTAGAAACAGTTTACCCAGGAAGCCCGTCAGCCCCTGGCATGCTGGGACCCTGTGTTGTCCGAGTCTGCAGCTCCTCCCCAAGTGGGTGAACTGTACATCCTCCTGTGGATGCTGCACAGATTCATCTTTTGGAGAGTCGACAGTAAATGCTACGCTGGAACCAGAAGCACGAGGCCTGCAGGAACGGATATCCTCTTTCCCTTCAGTTTAATGGAATAAGCACCGATTGAAGGGTGAGTCATGTGGCACTGACTGCAAATGAAAATGAAACCGAACATTAGGAAAAGGAAAAGCTGGAAAAAAGGAAAATTTAAATCCTGGCAGGGAGTCTCAACTCTGTTCAATCAAGAATCGTTCTGCTAATTTCGTAGGAGTCTTCAGGTTGACAACGGAAGAATGCAAAGATGAAGATGGAGTCCGCCTGGGAAGCCCAGGCTCCCTGTGAAATCCACGTTCCTAGCAGGCACACATCATTCTCTTCCTGGCCCTGCTGGAAAAACTAATGAACAGATGTAGCATGCTTCCCACCTCCGAAGGTGGTGGGTCAGGTCTCAGCAGTGGATGGTAGTTTTTTTTTTCATTAGATATCTTTAATTATATTCGACATCTTTTATATTCTCCAGGGAGTTCCCACCACCATTTCACCCGTGCACCATCAATCACCTCAGTCCCTTGTGCTCCTTCTGCCCTCATCCCAGTCTTTTCCCTCCCCTCCCCACATAGTCCCTTTGGTTAATCTTTGACCTTTTGGTCTTGTTGATTTTTTGTTTGTTTGTTTGTTTGTTTTTGGTTGTAATTGCCCATTTCTTGAGTTTACTCTTTTTTGGTTGTTTTCGTAGTTGTTGCTCTTTCACATTCCTCCCAAAAGTGAAGCCATCTGATATCTTTCTCTTACCTTCTGACTTGTTTCACTGAGTATAATTCCTTCTAGCTCCATCCATGTTTCTATAAATGGCCCTAGTTTATAATTTTTGATGCTGAATAGTATTCCATTGTGTATATGGAACTACCTTATGACCCGGCATTCCCACTCCTAGGTTGTGTCTCAAAGGACACAAAAACACCAATCCAAAAGAACACTTGTACCCCTATGTTTACTGCAGCACTATTTATAATTGGTAAGACCTGTAAACAATCCAAGTGCCCAAAAGCAGATGACTGGATCAAGAAGATGTGGTACATATACACAGGGCATTTGGGTTGTTTCCAGGTCTTACCAATTACAAATAGTGCTGCAATAAACATAAGAGTACAGGTGCTCTTTTGATTGGTGTTTTTGTGTCCTTTTGGGTAGATCCCTGGGAGTGGACATGCACATGGCCAACAGGCACATGAGAAAGTGCTCAACATCCCTCATAATCAGGGAAATGCAAATTAAAACCTCAACGAGGTACCACCTTACACCAGTAAGAATGGCACATATACAAAAAACCAACAACAACAAATGCTGGGTGAGGATGTGGAGAAAAAGGAACCCTACTACACTGCTGGTGGGAATGCAAATTAATCCAACCACTATGGAAGCCATATGGAGGTTCCTCAGTCTACTAGGGATGGAACTACCATATGATCTGGCAATCCCGCTCCTAGGGTAGTTCTTTTTTTTTACGACAACTGTTTTACTCCATCCTCATTTGAAAAGAAATTGCATTCAATAGACTGATGCCTATAACCAGAATCCCAAATTATTAACTTATATCAGCATGAACAATCAAGTTTCAGGGACACAAATTATAACCAGCTAAAGTTCAATAATTTACAATCAGAAATAGAATTGTTCCAGAAACGGCCCCTACATGTGGACCCGTATGTGGATACAAGTCAATTTTCAATGGTTCTCTTGAGAGACTGGAATCAGAACAAAGGAGCGAGCAGAGGGATGGCGTGTTTAAAGGCAGCAGGGTTGCTCAATCTGATCCTCTGGCTCCAACAGCGAGGCTGGCATCCAGGCCACAAACAGCGACACTACTGACTTCAGCTCCCAGCACCTGTTCCACAGTCGGTGTCTCTGCCACGGAGGTGGTATACTCTTGGGTGAGAACACTCTGCTTCATTAGTCAGACTGGCACTGCCACACCTTGATTTGGGGACTGTTCTTTCCTTTATCGCTTACCAATTCCCTTCAGGTCAACAAATGCTTCCCTTAGCTCTGTTCCTTCTTCCAAAAGAGTCCCGCAATTGTTAGGCCGCTGTCGTTAGGGACTGCTCTCTTATCTTCAGCCTAACTGCATCTCCGTCACTCCTTCCCAGCTTCTGACTCTGTCTGGAAACCTGGAAAATGCTATCACCATTCGACAGAGCAGCTTTTCAAGACTCAAGGTTTGCTCTCCTTAAACAAGGGGATATGGTTGTTAAGAGGAGTGTGGGTGAGAAGCTCAGGGTAGGAGCCACCCCTCCCACTGAACCCCAGTAATGGGCTTTTTTCTTATTTACCTAAGCTTCCCTAAGAACTGACACTGGTCATGGCTGTTACGATGCTCTAATGTCAGTATTTGGGGGCACACTATTGGTCCTCAAATGTTTCTTTTATGACATTCTGAACTTCCTCTGTAATGTTAGGAGATATTCAAATTTATTGATGTCCTATGTCAATGTGTTATCCAGAATTGGCTAAAATACAGCAAAAGCAATGCAATGCCTACCTTCCTTTAAATAAACTGCTAATCACAGAGCTGAAAGTTACAGTAACTTCTTCAATAGTTTCAACCTATTGTTGGCACATGGGCCATACAACCTCAGGTTGTCTTTCTCAGGCTGGTCACATGAAGTCTTTTAAATCTTGCACAAAAGGTGTACCATACATCAATCTCTGTTGAAAGTCAACATGTTGATGTCAGCCCTCGTGGTTGCTGGCTTTTTGAACAGAGCAATTCCATCACGTGCTTACTACCCTTGCACTCTGCGTCATTCACCAGGTTGATGATCTGGTTTCTACAATTTTTTTTAAAGATTGATTTATTTATGCATACAAGCACTGGGGTACAGGCTAGAGCTGCGGGGATGGTGAGAGGATTCACCAGAGTCAGAGTGGGGAGCAGAACAGGCAGACTGACCAAAACACACTGCTAAGGGGAGCAGCAGGCCAGGCAGGAGAGGTCTGCTGCACCATGTGGGCCCCCACCCTGGCCGGCAGCAGGGATCAAACTCATGCTGCAGTGGCTGCGGTTTGCTCCATAGTGCATTGCTTAACCCACTGCGCCACCAGGGAGGCCCCTGGTTTCTACAGTTTTAAAGAAAGCAAGCCAGCAGGAAGGGAGGAGGGAAAAGAGGCTAATATTTTGGCACACGTGGTATGTTCCAGACTCTGTGCTCTTACATACATCTTCTTTAATCTTTACGATTCTCTATGTACATATATAATAACGTTATTTTGAAATTCAGAGAAAAGTAACTGGTCTAAAGTGGTATAGTTAATAAATTGTAGAGCCAAGATTCAAACACAGTCTCATTTCATTTTAAGAGGCTAGTTCTTTTAACAAAAACCAAGACCCTTGAAGTCATTCTGTAGAATGTCTTGCAGGCCAGGACAAAGAGAGAGCCCTCTGGCCTTTGATGGCCGGTATCACTAGGACCTGGGAAACTGTAGGTCTCCTGTGTTGGATTCCCATAACAAGAGGCACTAACGAGCTCAAGGAACGAGGATCTCTCAAACCTCAGAACATAGGCTTTGGGGCTTGCAAATGGCAGTGCTTGTTTCAACTGCCACTCTATCTATTTTTTAAAATAATTGATCTGATTGAATTTACACCAATGGTCAATGTGTTCTCTTGCTAGGGGAACCAGTCAGCGAAAGTTGTGGAAAATCTGGCTTTCTTTTTTCCTTCATTATCCATTCCCTTTCTGAGCAAATCAGAGCAACATAGAATATTTGAGTTGGAATCCTGAGATCACACTCTCTGTCTAATTCTATCATTTTATTTCATTTAGGAGGTTAAGTAACACTTTTAAGACCATGCCACATATTAACTCTCGGTGAGTAAAGCTTCCATCACCTCACGCTGCTCTCTATTTCAAAGTGCCAGAGTGAATTTGTTAGACCAGGCATTAATGGGGACATCCCTTTCCTTCTGAAGACCCTGGAGGACAGGGTTACTTTGACCATAAGTGACATCTAAAAGGTTTAAGGCCCGTCCTGCCTGTTCTTTGTATCTGTGGCCTGCATCACTATTTTTTTTTACCAGCCCTTATGAGGTGTATCACCCATAACAGCAATTCATCACCTCCTTATTAATTAAATGACACTCTATAGAAGCCCCCTCCAGGGGCTGGGGAAAGTCAGCTTTGGCTAGCTATAAAGTTTTTGGTAATCATTTAGGAAAAAAAATGTTATTCATCATCTTTATGGCAGATCACGGCCGCCACACTCTCCCCAGGAGTTCAATCCATCAAGCTCTTCAATGCAAGGACAGCTAACAAGGTCTCTGTCACTTGGGAGAAATGTACAGGTAACACCAGAGACTCCTGACCCCCCTAGCTCCCGGAACAAAGGTGCAACTTCTTTTCACCCCAGCACACCCCATCCACCTGGAGAGCCAGGGAGATGGCCTGACCTCGCTGCCCATGCCCATGTGAGATTAGGGCCATGCTGGGGGATATGGTCAGTGTTCTCCTGGAGAAGCCATCCCGGGGAAGAGGGCTGAGGCTGTGAACCCGTGTTTGTACACTCTGGGAGGCTTTCTGCATCCACAGTAACAGCAGCGGTGGCATTAACTATCAGGGCCGTAACGTTTGCAGTTATGTCAATTCTGCTGTTTCTCCGGGTCCACAGCTCCACCTTAGGACCACAGCTGCACATCCCCAGCTTGTAAGGTAGGGGAGGGGTCACTATCATTCTGCTTCCAGAGGAGGAAACTGAGGCCCCCTTTCCAGTCGCTTGGATTCAGCAGGTACTATAGGATTTGGGCCCAGCTCTGGCCTCAGACTCTATGCATTTTAAATGATCGTATCAGTAAGTCTTCTGTTCTCACCTCCCTTATTTCTTTTCTTCGTGTAGAGCAATTGCATTTTTAATTAAGTTGTTTTTGTAGCTCTTTTTGTTTGTCTGTATCAGGAACGCCTGCCCGTAGATCAGATGTTCGGAAATAAGACAAATGTTTGGAATCTTAGTCGACTCGGTGCAGCCAGGGGCCTCCGTGCCATTCCAGTTCTGGGGGAGCTGCTGATGTGTGTGGCACCCTGCGCTGAGCTCCCGGGACACTGACTTTGCAAGCCTTCCTCTGACTACTGAGCTTCGGGAAAGGGGCACTGAGGACGGTTCTCCAGCCATCAGGAAGGAGAGGTCTGAGGCTGAATCCAGGGCAGTTAGAAGTTGTGCGTGTGCAAGTGTGAGTGTGTGTGCGTGTGTGCATGTGTACACGTGTCATACGGCGATAGGAGCACAGCTACGTTCGATTTACATTCGTTGTGTGATCTGTGTTGAGTGCTTTGGGTCATTTTATTTAATTCTGATTCTTTGCCGTGGATATTGCTGTCTATATTTTTCAGACAAAGAACTGAAGCTCAAAAGACTAAAGGACTTGACACTCAGTGATATTCTTCCCCCTCCCCCAGGTAGGGGGTGGACACATGGAAACATAGACCATGTAATTATGGGTGATTCGCCTTCCTCCTTGGTGCTCACATTATCCTCTGGCCATTTCCCTAGGAGCTGCAGCCCCCCTCTTCTCTCATTACCCACATAGGCCTGGCCACCAGGGCACAAGCCAGCAGCACAGGCTCACCCAGGCTGGCATGGAGCCCGAGCCCCTCACCCACCACCGCCACCATCATCATGAGATTCTGCTTTTCCTTTTGTGGGTTGGGCTGCAATCCTGGGAGATGTGAGTGGGAGGATCCTGATTGGGGATCAGTGATTTTCTGCATCTCTGCTGCCTTTTCCTGACATGCTGAGCCTCTGCACTGAGTCTCCTGCCACCCGGGGCTAAAAGCCCCTGTAAGAATGCCTTGCAGTAGAAATGGCCAGTGTAGGCGGGAGGGGAGACATGTTAAGTCAGAAGAGCAGGTGCTTGTTCAGCCTGATGCGTTCTGCACACCCTGGGGGGCAGGGAGGTGGGAGGGGACACAGAACACAGGGAAGAGAGAACAAAAGAACTCATGAGATTAAGGAACAATCAGGGATATGGGAGAAAGAGAGAGAGAAAATGTAGGAGACATAGTTTTTTTAGCTGCTCCCCACTTCTGGGCTTCCCCTCTGCCCCGGGGTCTCCTCTCTTATCCTCGGAGATGGTGCACTGCAGTCCCTGCTGGCAAGTTCAGAGCAATGCCACTATTTACACCTGGAGCTTTCTTGAGGGATTATAAAATCTCTTCCTTCTAAGTTCAGTTGGGATAGGTGAGACTCAAGAGAACATATGATGGATGAAGGTAGGTGGATGGACGGATGGGCGGATGGATGGATGGATGGATGGAGAGACAAACAATGGCTACAGATAGTTCAATTTAACCTGAGCTGTTCTGACCTCCACCCTGCAGTGGTGATGGGCCTGGACTCTGCAGGGTACGGCCTGGGTGACGTGCGACGAGCCTCAGGATGGCATGCAGGCTACATAAGCTTTGTTACTTGGAAATCCCAAGAGCTCCCTCTTCTAAATCTTTCACATTTCTCCATTTCATTTTCTCCTTTGCATATTCTCCTTTTTAGGAAAGAGTAACTAACATTTTTGAATGTGCATGTATGAAACCATTTTTTTTAAGAAAGTAAAGTTTATTTAAAAGAAGAAAGGACTCCTGGGTAGGCTGTACTTAGGAGAGTCAAGGAAGCCTTCATGTATGAAACCATCAAGTTGGCATCACTGTTCATCAGGAGTCTTCCAATTGTAAGTGCCCTATTTGCTAATATAAAACTGCTTAGACTTATCTTTCTTATGAAGGAAATCTACTGAGTCTTCAAACAAACCTTGCAGCCCCCAGAGCTGATAGAACTAGGGCTCAAGCAATAGCACAACTCTCTGACTCAGTACCTGCCTTCTTACCTCCTCCAGGTCAGGACTCATTCATTCACACGGCTCCTTTGCATGGAGGGTCTGGGCTTGGAACTGGCAAGCAAAAGGATGAGTGGGCAGGACATGAGCGCCAGCTTCAGGATGAAGACCCTCAGGCACGGACGATGCCTGGCCTCATGTGCCTCGGGTACTTCACCCTGACCTTCCCAAAACCAGAGAGATAGGCCAAGTGATGGGTCTCTTGCCCTAGTCTGCAACCAAGGGATAGGATGAGTCTTTGGTAATCCGGTGAGGGTTCTGTGTAGCACAGATCCCCAGGAAGTGGCATAGCGCTGGCTTGTGGTAGGTACCTGGATACTGCTAAGCAGGGGTGGAGTGAATGCTACCATCACACCACTTATAAGGCGTGGCCCAAGGCAGTAATGAGCGTAAGAAAAAGAACTGGACTTCAGGGCTGCCTGGCCTCCTCCTACAGTGAGGACCGCCCACTGTCCGGGGCAGGAGTGCCCAGCTGCAGCAGTCTGACTTTCCTGCCTAGCAGACTGCCACACCTGGGTGCTGGGTAGGCCCATCACTCTCTGCGCAGGCCAAGGAGAAAGGTGCTGCATCGGGGACCGGCTCAGGTGTGAGACAGGCTTGGCAAGAGGGCGGATGGGAACAGAACTCAGAGCCAGTGCTGTGGAGTCCTCCCTGCCTCAGAGGCTGAGCCCTGAGCAGGAGCCAGGCAGGCCAGGGTGCAGGCCCTGATGTACGTGTTCAGAAGTAGCCCAGGCAACTGTCAGTGTCCACGTGAGGCTGGAGGAAGGTGGGTCAGCTGGTAACACTGGAAATCAGTGCACTGGAGTTGTGCATTTTGAGCAAAGGGTTATTTCAGAGCAGAACACCAAGGCTGCAGGGTCTGGGCTGACTGGGAAACGCCAGCAGAGCTGTGGGGCTGGAGCAGACAGCTGAGTAGAGGCCTCTGGTGGGGGAGGCTGTGGATTGGCTGCTGATGATACCCGAGCTCTCCCTGAAATACCCAGAGTAGGAAAATCACGACCAGTCTCATTGCAGACCTCCTCACGCACATGCTCACTGCCATTCCTGCTGGGAACGGAAGAAGCTGGCAGGAGACAGCAGAGAGAGAATCAAACTGGAGTCAAAAAGCCCTCTTTTTTGTCCCTTGTCCCTGAAGGCAGTTCTGGTCATTTCTGCGTCTTCCTCTTCCTCTAGCCAGGCCACCAGACAGCCCCATGCGTCCTTCCTCTTGCTCATCTCTGCTGGCTGAGTCTCCACAGCCCTGCTTTCTTTGGACTTTCCAGAGCCCAGGCTGCATGGGACTGGAGCTGCACATCCCCTTCCCTCAATTTAAGCAGGCGAGCATCAGGCCGTGCAGACCCAACGAGCCTCTGCCCAGGCCCTATTGGCTGAGCTGCCAGCCTGCCTGGCCTGAGCTGTTCTGACCTCCACCCTGCAGTGGCGACAGGCCCTGGACTCTGCAGGGTACTGCCTGGGTGACACAACGGCAGAGCCTCTGAGGCTAGCATCAAAAAAAAAAAAAGAAGCTAAAACATCCTATTTGCCTATCTGTGCTTATCTCCCCTTTCCTTGTTATACCAGTGAGGGAAACCAGTGTCTCATATTGGTTAATACTTTCAGAACTGATTCAGCAGCCCGAGGGGATGAGGATTGATAGTTGGCTGCCCCCGGCCATTGGGAGGGGCCTTCCCAGCGGGGGGATCTCCTGGTCCCCAGAGCAGGCAGCTCTGCAGCTCCTGGCCCATTCCTGGGGCCAGGCTGCTGGGGGCAGGAGGTGCTGGCCCCACACAGTGGCAGGGCCTTCCTGGCCCAGGGCTGGCCCTGCGTCAGCGCTGAGAACCTCCCAGGCAGGAGTGAGCTATTAGCTCCTCTGAAGAGCATTCCCTTGATCAAACAAACTAAGGGCACTGTTTACTGTGTAAACCTGGACCAAAGCAGCCCGCGGAGGAGGTTCGTAACAAGGGCTGTTAATATTTATGGCTGACATCGGCAGGCTCCTCGCTGCAGTAATGATCCGCCACAGCCCAAGCAGCAACCTTCCGGCGGGCCAAGAGGAGGAAGGGTGGGAAGGTGGCTGGTGGGCTGCAGTGGCGCAGGGCTCCCTGAAGTGCGGGCAGGGAGGGCACAGGTGTGGCGCTGCCTGCCGAGCACCGGCTGTGAGTGCAGCCACAGAGCCTGCTGGGCCCTGGAGGGAACAGGGATGCACTGGGAGGCCATGGAGGAAGCTCTGCTGGTGCTGGAGTCCAGGCTGCGAAGCCCCTGCAATCCGCTCAGGGACACCTTTCAAGAGCCTGGGGACAGAGCAATTTGGGGAAAACTGGGTGATGCTTCCTTAGAAAGAAGTGGGTGTCCATTACCCCAGGGGCTTGATTGCTGCCCTGCATGGTGGGCTCACTCTCCCATGGGACGCCCCTTGGTGCTCCTTTCCTGCCTTGAGACTTTCCTCTGATTGAGACTCTGGAAGCTGGTTGGTGTGGGACGGTAGGAGAGGAGGCCGCGTGGGGGCAGGGCCTTCCCAGCTCTTCAGGCCCACTTGGGACCACCATACTTGCTTTGAGTGGTTGAACCCATCCTGCCAGGAGCAGCCGCTCCCCTAGGGTGCGCACGGACTGGTCGGCATGGAGCCACGGGGAACTGATAGAACCCGGGACACTTCCAGCCTGCATGATTCAAGAGGAAGGGTCCCACTGGCCTCGGTGCTCTGCCAGCCCCACCGAGGGTGATACTGGGCACAGCTCTTGGCTTCTCTGGGCCTGCTTCCACATTTGCACTAGGGGGCTTTGGGCCAGTTAGGAGGTAGCAGATTGTGTTAACCTAGTGTGAGTGGCTCAGGAAGCCAGGCACGGGCTGCTCGATGCCTGGGGCAAAGGACAAGATGGAGTGTCAGCCAAGGCCCAAGTTTGGGTTCCTGGGGCAACAAAACCCTCCAGAGTGTAGGCAATAGCGTGTGTGTGTGTGCATGTGTGTGCATGCGCGCACGTGTGCATGCACAGTTCTCAAGGGATAAGGCCAATATCTTTTGTCACATTCTGAAGGGTCTGTGTTCAGAATTGATTAATGTTCTTTCCGTTCCAAAGATTTGCTCGTTCTAAAATTCCCCCACCTCTCTGGATTCTCCTGAGTGTAAGTTCTACATGGAACTGCCCTGGGTTCTGGGGTGGGAATAAAGTTACCCCACCCACCCAGAAGGACTCACATGATGTAGGGTTGAGGACCCAGCTTTATAGTTAGGCAGAGCTGAATTTGGACCTCTGCTATCTTATTATAGCGAAATCTACGAGCTTGGTTTCCTCATCTGCAGAACTGGCATAACAATGCAGGGTGGTGCCACGTCCTAAAACATTGATAGATATGTAAGAAATCACTTAAGGAGAGCACATTTTTATAGTCCATGATAGAGTGATATTAACTGTGCATTCGTATTATGGGCACTCCGAAGTGGCATCTATATCACAGCATGTTCTTGAGATTTATAGGTAACGACAAATATAACTTGTCTTGCATGATGTGTCAGTAAATGTTACTAGTCACGGTGATTATCATATCTTTCACTTTGTGCATGGTCTGAAATCTGGGCTAAGGTTTCCTCCTGTTTCTAGGTATTGCTCTGACTATAAGCACAGCCGCAAGTTCCCTTGACAGGCAGCGTATCCGGGAGAGTCCTCACATTTGAGGTCTCCAAGCGAGCGCATAGACAGAAGAATCAGAAGTCCAGGCCCCTGGTCCAGCAGAAGCGAGGGGCCTAGAGGGTCCTGCAGGGGCTAAATAAGTGGCTTAGAGGGTGAGGGGCAGGCAGGCTCAGAAACAGTTGTAAGCTGTGCAGAAGCATGCACCCCACGGTTGCATCGCCCCAAGTTGCAGCATCCCCGGTACTGACTGTGGCCAAAGAGAGAAGAGCCAGAGACCAGCAGGCTCGTTCTGGTCCTGCTCACCACAAGGTCCCAGGAGCTGCGGTGGCTCGCAGCAGGGAAGGCTGCAGAAGTAACTGAGCGTCCTCTCAGCGCTCTGAGGGCTGCCTCTCCCTCCCGATGCTGCAGATGCCTCTCCCTGCCCATGCTTTAATTAAGATGGAGCCTCTGCCTTCTGCGGTGGGCATCATGGCTGTGGGACAAAGATGCTTAGAGAAGCCAAAAGGTCTCTCCCGGGGTCTGTTAAGTGAGAGCCAGCTCCCCAGGGGCGGAGAGATGAAGTGAAATTTGGAATGAGGGGAGGTTGCTTGATGGATGGAGGCAAAGAAAAAAATCTATTAGCAGTGCTTTGAGCTCCTTAGAGAACAGTTCCTGAGGAAGCCAAGTAAACAACTTCCTGATACTTGAGATTTGTTAATTAAGCATTTTGAACGGGCTCTAGGGGGAGGGGGCAGACAATAGCGGAGTCTGACTTCTGAGTGTCCTCTAGCTTTGGGAACTTGGGCAGCAGGTTGGACACCGGTGACCTGAGGGGTCGCCCAGCCTCAGTCTGAGGGTCAGGCAACATCCCCCCAGAGGAGGGGCCGTGGATAGCACACGGCAATGACGCACACTGTGACATCTGGTACGTGCCCACCAGCCACACAGCATGACCCAGCCAAGACAAGGACCATCATCCCATTAGTACTGAGGGGGCCCTGGAAATTTTCTTTTTTCAAACTGTGCTAGACTTACTGGAACTGCAGGAAAAGGGGGGTGGGGAATGAATCTTCATTCTTATCTCATATCATAAAGAAAAATTAAATTGAAATGGATCATAAATCTAAATAAACACAAAAGTTAGAGCTATAGGATTTTTAGAAAAATTAATAGGCAAAAATCTTCACAACACTGGGTTAGGTAAGCATTTCTTAGGACACGAAAATCATAAACCATTAAAGATACAATATTCATTGAACTTTGTGAAATTTTCAAAACTTTGTTCTTTGAAAGATATTATTAAGGGAAGAAAGCCACATATCTGTAGAAAAATACACATATCTGATAAAGAACTTGAATTCAAAATATATAAGGCATTCTTACAACATAACACAATTCAATTGTCTTGTGACACTAAAGTTGTCTTCAGACACTTCACGGAAGAGGCGTGTATATGCCCAATAGGCACATAAAAAGATGTTCAGTATCATTAATTCATCAAAAAATGTAAATTAAAACTAAAATGAGATATCAGTACATTCATTCTAAAGGCTAGCATTAAAATGCCTCACAATACCAAGTGCTGAAGAGTGTCTGGCCCAACATCTCTTGTAGAGTGCTGGTGGGAATGTAAACGGTACGACTACTTTGTATAATCATTCAGCAGTTTCTCATAAACATAAGCATGCGTCACTCATTAGAGATACTAATTCCATCCTGGGTCTTTACAAGTAAAATGAAAACACATATCCACATGAAGACTTGTACATGTGTACGTAGTAGCTTTATTCCTTTTAGCTCCAAACAGGAAATAACACAAGTGTCAACCAGCTGGAGAAGAAGAATCTACACTGTTTCTCTCCAATCTCTACTCTGCAGCACTAAAAAGAAATGAGGTGATGATGCAGGGAAAACCTGGCTGTGTCTCATCCTTTGGGCTCAGTCAAACATGAAAGGGCATAGCTGGTAAAGGCCCATGCTGAAAAGACTGACGAGCAGGTTAGAAAGCTGTCAGGGATGCCCGAGGCCAGGGGTGGGAGTTGAAGAGGCAAAAGCGAACCTTTGGGGGTGACAGAAATATTTTGTATCTTGGTTGTGGTCATAGACACGCAGATATGTATAATTACATTTCTGTGTGCGTACACACTCATGAATGTGTTTAATTTTGTGCACATTTACAATAAATCCTTTTTACATGCAATATATATCTCAATAAAGTTGAGTAAAAAGACAACATATCTCAAATCTTCTGTCACCCTGCTTACTGATTACAATGATCTCATTCTATTTAGAATGCACCCTAACTTCTTACAAGACCTTCCACTGACTTCTCTACAAGACCCTCCATAGTTCGGTGCTGTCTTTCAGCATTGTACTCAAACTCATTGTCCTCCAGGCATATGGCCTGCTGTCATTTCCCACCTTGGGCCTTCCCATGGACAGTCCCTCCACCTGGAATGTTCTATGCTCAGGCCCCTATATCCTGCCTCTGGCCCACCATCAACAGCATCCCACTAACTTTTACTTCCCCTGCAAGATTCTCCCTCAGTCCCATTTTAAATGTGCTCTCCTGGTTATCTAATCTCAGGGCACTACCAATCTTTTCCTACCAAATCCTTATCACAAATTGTGTGTGTGAATTGATATGGTGTCTACTTGTTAAACACTTCTCCTATCCTAGACCCTAACAATAAAATAGTACCTAGTCTGCTGTTGACTGAATCCCTAGCATTTAGCAAAGTCTCTGGCATATAACAGATGTTCAATAAGTATTTGATAGATAAAGGAATAGACGAATACAATAGTATTGATCCTCAAGAAGGAAGTCATTTGGGAAGACTGAGCCATTATGGTGAGGGCAGCCCACAGGCTTGAAGATGCCTGAGAACAACTAAATGAGCACATAGTTACCCCTTCTCATAAATACAAACGATGCCATATGTAGAGATTTCTGTTGTGTCCAGAAATGGGAATCTATTTTATTCATTTACCTGCATTATGTTTTTCTCAATGGTCTCTTATAGAAATCCCTCCATGTCATATAGTATAAAACAAAGTTATCTTTTTCTTTATTAATAGATGCATAATGGGATATGGAAGGTGAGGTTGTCTAATACTTACAGCTGTATTCCCTTCCAGCAACATGGTAGGATTGCTTTGCTGGCTCAGCCATGCCCGAACAGGCCGTGACTTCTTTGAGCCAATGAATGGCTTCCAGACTGAGGTATTTAATCATCTGGTACAGTCTCCAGAACTCCTCTTCCCTCTGCACAGCAGCCGGCGATGCTGGGGGCTGCACCATCAGCTGGAGCCTTGAATGGCTATGAGCGGCAGACCCCTTCTGGCCAGAACTGGGCACACAGAATGAGCAAGTAAACCGTTTTTATTGTTTTCAGTCACATGATTTGGGAATTGTTTATTCCACATCAAAACCTAGCCTAGCCTAAGTACTATGTGGTGTTCCAGAATGTGTTCGAACATTTTCTACTGATAGCCACTGCATTTCTAGTGTTTTTGCCACCAACAAAGTGTCTCTGCCACCAGTGACAACGGTTCAATAAATATCCTTTTCCATCTATCAAACCCAAAGGAAAAATATAGGAGGGCTATGTGGTTTTGTGAAGGATGCCTGTGACAGGCTTATTAGTATGGAAGTGGTTGGGTGAGGAAGGGAAAAACCAAGCAAAAACAAAAAAGAAAAAAATGTATGACTCATATGAAAAGCTGTGCACAACACAGTTGCACCTATGCATTTCATGGAGGGGAAAATCTACATCTCTCATTTTACATAAACAACTGTAACTATCTGTATTTAAAATTTTAAA
Organism: Galemys pyrenaicus; assembly: GCA_019455555.1. NCBI lineage: Eukaryota > Metazoa > Chordata > Mammalia > Eulipotyphla > Talpidae > Galemys > Galemys pyrenaicus. The sequence continues at coordinate 4,230,784 of JAGFMF010011638.1, read as the reverse complement.
AACTTAAATTACTTAGTAACTTTTAAAAAGAAAGCCACCAGACCATTTAAGACCCTAATGAAAATGCAAATGTTATTTGGGATGATCAAACGCTAAGGGATTATCAAGCAGTTATTTATCCTTGCGCTTGGGTTACATTAAGGGATTAGTAGCTGCCTGCTGACTGAAGGATGCAGGCAGAGCACTGGGCCGCCTGGTTTTGATGTGGTGGAGAAGAAGAGGGAAAAGCAGGGTGTCCTGTGATCACAGGCCAAAGAGGGGATTTTAGAGCAACCAGGAGCAGCGGGGGAGCACCAAGGAGGCAGCTGAAGAGTTGAGATTTGAGGGAGAGGGGCTTGTGGGCAAAGCAAATAAGTGAGAACATGTAGGAAAAACATACCTGTGAGATCATCTCATCCAGTATCATTTTGTAAGGAGCCATTTGCTTTCAGATCATCTCCAGAGACGTCCACAATGCAGGGCCTGTCAGAGTAAGAACCTAAAAAGCATTTGGAGAGAGGGTGAGAGAGAGCCTGCGAGAGGGAGGGGAGACTGAGGAAGTGAGTTGATTACAGAGCTTATCAGTTGCACAGCCTGGGGTAAAATCAGATGCAGGTTTTTTTAGCCTTGGTCTTTTCTAAAAGTACTTGACAGAGATGGCAGAGAGACAAGAGAGAGGAAAAGGAAGGGGGGTGGGGAGAAGAAAAGAGAAGGAGGTACGGAGCAAGATGGGTTGACTTTTTCTCTTGCTCAATCCCTTACCCACACCCCACCAGCTTCCCCACACCCCAGCTCCCCCACTTTCTCTCTAGTTCCCAATTCCTGCATCTCAGAAGTGTCTGATTGGGTGTGGGAAGACACCAACTAGCTCTGCTCTCTGCCTCCCAGGTTCTGTAACAGAAAGGACTCCCTGACTCTGGATGGACTCTGCACAGGACCCCAAGAGTCAGACCCCAAGAGCCAGTGAGTTGGGAGCAACTCACCTGTCAGTACTACCTGCCCACCAGTCACCTTCATCTTATCTGTCACTCTCACGAGACCCAGAGACTGATCACACGCCCAAGGGTGGGACACAGCTCCCAGTCCTCTTGTGTCAACTCTCCAAAGGAGACTGGCCTGCAAGGACAACAGACCTGATTGTTAGTGGCAGGAAGGAGTCATTTTATTGTCTATAATCTCTGTTCTCCCCTTCTTTTGTGGTTTGCCCAGAAGGAGCAGTGTTTTAGGCACCCAGCGATCTCTCTTCTGCACCTAACCACATCTTGAAGATAACATGCCCTGGACTTATATGGTTACTTCTCATGAAATATAGAGAACTGTGCAAGGATTCAAAGGTGACTTAATAGATGACCTGATAAACTCATCTATACCAATGCATTAAGGTCTGATAACCTCTTAATGTGTTATCTTTCCAAGCAGACTTGCATCATTGTAGAGCCCTAGGATGTAAGTTGCTTTGCATCAGCTGACAAGACAGCTAGCTCACTTTTCTGAACATGAGTATGTTTGATGTAATGGATCATAGAAACCAGGTAGTTAAACATTAGATGATGTGGGGTGTGGTAAATATAGAGTGGATATAGACTTGTAGATTGGATTCTATGTCAAATTAGATGTTTTTAATTTAAAATAATGGATTACACAACTAAATGTGAGTGAAAAAAATTAAGGAGATTATACTATATAAGAAGAATTCTAGCATTTGGTTAACTCAGCCTCTGGAAGTTCCTCCTCTTTTTTTTTTGTACTCCCTATTATTGCAAGGTAGCTGTAGTTATTCTACATAATGTGCAAATAGGATAGTAATTAAAGAAATTAGAAAAGGGACTTCTCTCATTCCCCATTTATTTTTCTCAGTAAGAAGAAAACCTTTATAGAAGTTCTTTGTATTAATCAACACGGGCTTGTTGCCATAACTGATGCCAGCAAGACTCCCACAACTACACACAAAGAAGGTGTGTTTCTTGCTCATGTGATTGTCCAACTCCAGATGACTTGGAAGGGAGGGTCCTCTGCTCCATGAAGAGACTCAGAGACTCAGGCTTCTTTCCTAAAGTGGCTCCAGGATCCTCCAGGGCCTCAGACTAATCTGTGGGAAGAAGGAGAGATGGTGTGGAGATGGTACAGAAAGTGGCATAGTTCATGCCTATTCACTAGGGAACATAGTCTAATTCTGTGCCCTTGAAGAAGAATGTGGCTATTGTTGAGTAGCTATAGTTTTTTCCACACACCACTATCCTTTCAGATCTTGTTGGTCATGGGTAGATGACTAAGCCATCCAGTGTCAAGGGGAATTAGAATTATCACACTGGTTTATGTGGCACAAAGACAGACCATCGAGTGATCTCCAGTGATTTCCATCTCTGTACTCATGCTCTTCTGTGAGCCTCTCCCCTGAGTGTGGTTGGATGTGTGACTTTCTTCTAACTGTCAGAATGAGACATATGGAAAATATATGCGATGTCACATCCATGACTATATTTTGTGACAGAACATCACTCATATAATTATACTATATTACACTTTATAAGTCTGTATCTCTAGGTAGTTTTTGTAGGTCTGAAGAAGTAAGCTATCATTCGAAAAAGTCACATTGTAAGAACCTGTGGGCAACCTCTAGAATCCAAGTGTATCATGGGTCAATAGCCAACAAGGGACTGAAGTCCTGTATTCTATTGTCACAGGAAATGAACTCTGTCAACAAATTTGAGTAAACGTGGAAGCAAATTCCTCTCCAGTCAGGCTTGGAGCAGGAAAGAGTGGAGACAGCGACCAAGGCTGCAGGGTTGGCAGGTAGATATGGTGACAGAGCCTTCAGACCGGCTAAACCAGGAAGCAGCCAAAGGGAAATGTAGAATTGCCAAGGGTCTTTGGCCATTTTATATATATATATATATATATATATATATATATAAACAACTTTTTTTTTATTGAAGTAACATTGGTTATAATGCTATATAGATTTCAGGTACCCGGTCTTTAAATCAGCATCTGTACATACTACATTATGTTTGCCATCAAAAGTCTAGTTTCTATCCCTTTTACCCAATTTACCGAACCCATTGCCTTCTCGTCCTGTAACCATTATTTTGTCCTTAAAGTCTAAGTTTGTTTTGCATGCTAATTAGTTTTTATTTATCTACACTTGTGTATGAAATCATATTATGTTTGTCTCTCTCCATCTGACTTCTTTCACTCAGCTTAATACCCTCTAGGTCAATCCATGTTGTTGCAAATTGCAAGATTTCATCTCTATCTATCTATCTATCTATCTATCTATCTATCTATCTATCTATCTATCCATCTATCTATCTATCCATCCATCTATCATCTATCTGGCTTGTATTGCATTTTGTTTTATATGCCGTATTTTGCTTATCCACTCATTTGTAACTGGGCATTTAGGTTAATTCCAACTCTTTACTATTGTGAAGTGCATATATTTCTTTTAATTAGTGTTTTTGTATTCTTTGGAAAAATACCCAAAACAGGGATAGTTGAATCATATAGTATTTCTATTTTAAATGTTTGGAGGAATCTCCATACTGTCTTGCAAAACAGCCAAACAGATTTTGAACAGAGAAGACATCATAAGAGAAACATTCAAAAGAGGAGATGAGAAGTAGAAGAGCCTCAAATGGAGGAGCAAGAGACACAGCCACCGGCTAGGTACACGAGCGCAGCACCACCTCGACATGTCCTCTTCTGTCCTGGCCAAGAAAGTAGACAACAGAAGGCTGACTTGGAGCCATGTGTCTAAGAGATCTTTTATTTCTCCGTGAGAATTGTTTAACTTTGTTTACAATTCAATGATAATACAAAAAAATTAATATGAGCATTTTCCGGATCATAGAGATAACTACCTTAAACCAACTGCTGGTTTCATTGCCCACATTTGCCTTTCACAGTTACTGTGTCAGTAACAATTAGTACTGCAATAATTGACGAGGTCTAGTGAGAGAAGAACAGAGGGGAAATTACAACACAAATGTGCGCTCCTGCCAAGTGAAGACCAAATGCCTTCATGGATGTTGGTGTGTCTGAGGGAAAATTGAGTCATCACATGGCACATGGAAGCAGATACAGGCCGAACTCAAGGGCCTTGTTGGATGGATTCATGTCGGTGGGGGGGTGACGCAGATTGAGCAAAGCAATATCGACTGTAACACTGAATTAATTTTGTAAATTTGAAATGTTTGAATTCTGTAATTTTCTTTGTATTTAATCTGAGGATTAATTTTGGTGTTGCAGCAACCATCAAGCTTCTCTATTTTGATAGACACAAGGCTAGCTTGCACTTTAGGGACCCTCTGTTGGGTAGGACATGCAATTACTTCTGGCCAGTGAGGTGTGAGTACAAGATGTGGAAGCAGTGTGACTGCAGTGTGACTCTTTTCAGAGATCTCTGCCTCAGTTCAATCTGGGATTGGGCTAAGAATCTCCCACTGCCCTAGTTTCTCTGCGACTTTCTTGTGCCTTCTTGGGAGGTAGAGCTGTACAGACTGAGCTCATGGCTTCTCTCATGCTCTAGCTTCTGGCTGGATTTGGCCAAGGAAAGTTCTGGCAGTCACTATAGGACAGGAGGACACTGCAATGGGGTATTAAGTTCCCTGGCTTACTCTGTTGGCCATACTGGATTAGCAGCATCCCTCTTGTTACAAGCTTGTCCTTCAGAGTAGGGATGAAAATTGGAATTAGACTTCAGGTGCCAAACTATGACTTACTGGTTTCTGTACCCCCTGCTGGCATCATCCTTGCATGGGTGTTCACTTTGCTACTTGACTGATACAGTCATGGTGTCTGTGGAATCCAGTGAGTTCCTGCTGCTCTGTGGCATCATGTAGTGCTAGACTCAAGCATCATGAGGCAGTGCCACAGGACCTTAGTGATGGACAGCTCTTGAAGGTGGCCAGGCACAGAGTGCCAGTCACTGGTCCATAGTGCTGGTCTGCCCTGGCCAATAGTGCTGGTCAGCACCAGTCACCAGGAGGAGGTGTAAGAAACACCAGTGTTACAGCTGCTTGTGTGTCATTGGCATAAGCCTATAGAAAATAGCTCTCTTTAAGAGATGTCAGATTCAGACTGATGGTGCTTCTTGCAGGTGATGTCAGAGACAGGGCTGGAGGAAGGTGCAGCAGCTAAGTGTTTGCAAAGGTCTACTGAGGTCTGGAAGCTTGCAGATGTCCAGAGCTTGCAAAGTCTGTGAAGTCTGTAAAGTTGCACAAAGTCTGCAAAGATTTTCAAAGTCTGTGATGTCTTCGCAGTCATCTATTAAATCCTCTTCTGAAATTGTCTGCTGAATCCTCTTTGGAGGCCATCTGCTAAATGAATGAAGCCAGCTCTTGCTCTGCTTACATCTTCTCAGGGTCCCTACCCTCCAAGCCTGGTTAGACAGATTTTCAATCCTAACTGTTTGGTGCTAGTTAAGCACCAGTTAGGTTACTCTATCTTTGATCTAAATAATAAACTCAAGCTCCTGAATGTAACTGGAGAGCACAGACCTGGTCTGTAGAGCTTCAAAATGATTGGTCCATTCATGACCCTGGCACCAGATTCAAAAGGGAAAACCCCAGTGCCTGCCTGATTTCACCTGCACTGATGTCAGGGGTAGGCTGATGGGCTCATAGGGAGTCACGGCTGGAGCCAGCGTCAGTGGGGCTGGGGCACTCTGCACCTGGCCTCCTTGGTGGAGCTGGTGTGACAATGCTGAGGGCCCTGTAGCAGCCCTGGACGCAGGTCTCAGCAGCTCTAGGATGGGCTAATGCTGGGAGCCTGCCGTGTTGGCCTACCTGCAACTCAGACCTTCCTCCTGGAGGCTCCAGAGAGCCACAGCACCTTCACTACCTCCACTGGGGACTCAAGGGTCACCTCTGCTCCCAGACCCCCCAGGACTGATCTGCCCTGGGGTGGGGTGACCACCATCTCCAGCTAGGGCTGCAGCTCCCAGCTGTTGCAGCGGCCTGGGGGTTGCACACTGGGGAGGAATGCAGAGCCCCAGAGGGCTGCTTGCTCTGGGGGAAGGAGGCAAAGGCCTGCTGCTTTCAGAGTGGCCTTTGCACTGGGACTGGGAAGGGGCTGCCCACAGGTGGCACAGGCTGAGGCGACTGTGCCGATGACGCTGGAATGCCCTTCGCCGGAGCAGCAAGGCCCGTTTCACAGCTGCAGTAAATGGAGCCAGTGCTTCTCCGGTAGAACGTGAAAGAATAAATCCTGCATTTTACAAGACACAGGGAATTTGCATTTGATGTATCTCATGTGACGCCCACTCCCCCCTCTGCTATCCTTCTATTATCTCCTTTGAAGGCTGGGAGGACGCTGCCTTCATTAAAAAACAAAACAAAACAAAAACATTAAGAAACAGATTGAAGAAGCAGCAGCCTCCCTGGAAAGCTCTGTAGTTTGTATCCTCTACAGAAAGGGTTAATGGTGGTAGATACAGCCTTATTTTAATGAAGAGGATGATATGTTGGTGTGGCAGAGACCGAGTGAAAGGATTTAACAATAGAGACAGAATGGGCAGGTTTCCTGGCGATATACAACATCATCAGAATGGTGGTCACATGGTAGACCCCACGAAGGGTATTTCTCTAGGACTGAAAGAGATGTTTTACTTGATATGGACAACTGAGAAAATTCCTAGGCTGGTGAACCAAATCTGGGCATCAGCTTTTGAGACTTCCACCCAATTTCAATATCTGAGATCTCTTTCAGCCTCAAAGAGTCAATTAAAGTCAAGACCAGTTATCCCTAAGGAAGAACTCTATATTCTTACTGCAAGTAGGTTCTGTAAATCTCTTAAAAATGAAAAATTTACACAAGTCCTTCCTCGTGGAGCAGGGGTTAAGTCTCAGCTCTATCACTGCAGCATAAGTTCGATCCCCGGCCAGGGAGGTGACCCACATGGTACAGCAGACCTCTCTTGTCTCACCTGCTGCTCCCCTCAGCAGTGTATTTCAGTAAATCCACCTGCTCTGCTCCCCACTCTGTCTCTGGTGAATCCTTGTATCCACCCCAACACCCCCATACCTCTGGCATATCCTCCAGTTCTGGTATACATAAATAAATAAATATACTTTAAAAGGAATAAACTTTATACAGAGACAACAGTCACTTACTAGAGTGCCTGTGTACAGAATAAAGCAAGTTCTCCACATTTTGTGGGGCATTATTAGATGTTCACTAATCTCCAGAGGCCCCAACATCACCATGGCCCACCAGTGACAGCAGGGACTCTTGAGATGGGGGGGGGGGCACGGCGGGGTGTCTACACCAGTTTTAACTGACAGAGAGATCCCGCGCAGTTGTGGCTATATGGGGAACTTCCTAATTCACTCTCCTGGACCCTTGAATGGGTCCAGCTTGTCTCTCTCATCCCTGTGTCACGGGGTCCCCACGTGATAGCGAATTGACAGATGCCAAAGGTGGCCCCCACTTCAGCCCAGTTCACATTCCACATCTATGTTTTCACTTCATTTTTACTTCTGAGGGCTTCGTTTACTTTCTTGACAATTCAGTGCATATATTTAAAAATATGGTTGGCTTGCTCAATTTTATAGGAGGGAGTGATGTTATCCAGATCTATGGAAATATTTCGCCCTATTTATGGAACCACAATGCTTCACCACGGTATCAACATTACTTAGTGCATTCGACTTTGTGCTATAGGTTGATGCGTATATGTGTTTTCCATTCTATTGGGTGCTAAGTTCCTTGCAGGCCAGGAACTGTCTTACTCATTTTCAGATGAAATCGGTTTAATAAACACAAAATGAATGCTTATGTGTCACTAGGCACTGTTTGGGGGCCATGTCAAGGCCTTAGGTTCTTGCATTTAATGCGTAGAAAGGATGACTCTCCAGCCAGCCAGCATCCCCCATTCCAGTCCTGTTAGTCTCTACTGAATGCTCAGCCTGCATTTGGCGGATGCTGGTTCCCCACTTGGAATGCATGCTTCTCTATCACTTTCCTAGCCTATTGGCACCTGCTCTTGAAGAGAATTAGCCTCATCTGCCTTAAGATTCTCTCCATATTGAATAATAGAAAAGCTCTGTCCTCTCTGTCTTTGATTATGCAGTTTGTGCTGATCAATTTAATATTTGCTTTATTTCCTTAAGTAGTTTGCATTGTCAACCTCCCCTTCTCCTTTTCCCCACTAGATTCCAAGCTCCCTGAAGATGAAGTCTGAGTCGTATACCTCCCTTGTATTCCCTGCAGCTCATTGCACAAGTACTGGCTTCATAGAAAGTGCTCAATAAATATTGAATAATTGAAGAGGAACTCAATAAACAACAATTGCTTAATTGATTAGCCTCCCTAATAAATCATGCTTGAACCAGAGGTAGAGCCAGAGAATATACTCAAAAGGGTCTCTGTGACAGCAGAAAACTCTGAAAGTAAGATCTGCTGGGAGAGGGAGGGAGAGATGGCTGGTCCCCACTCCTACAGGGTCCAGAGCCACTGAGAGCATGAGTGTCTGAATCCACCCCGAACATTTGAACCTGCGCAAGTTACTTAACCCTCCTAAACCTCAGCTGCTTCACCTGTAAACTGGGAAGACGTTGTTAACACCTGCCTCTCCTGGTCACTGCGGTAAGGCAGCGAGAAGACACACACAAAGCATTTAGCACACTGGTTAATCCATTGCAAATGCTCAATAAATGCCTATTGATTACAGCCATGGATTGAGCCTAAGGAGCGAATTGAAGGAGATAGCATGAGGGAGCTTTCACCCTGATCTGGCAGTACCTTCAGCTCTGGTATTTAAAAACCATCGCACCATTTCAAACTCAAAATATTGTGAGAGCGTCAAGAATTGACATAAGATGTGCAAGTGAGTGCGGTAGGATCATTTGGAGATAGCTGTTCGCTCCTACTAGGGGTCCCCTTCTTTCAGCCACGCCTGCACAGCGGGGTGGGCCCAGGGAAGAAATGGCAGGTATTCTTTATGCCTCCCCCGTCACTCTGCAAGTGCATGTTAAGAACCTATGGAGCACCAGGCACCACGCTGGATGCAAGGACCGCGGCTGTGACTAGGTGCACAAAGCTTCTGCGTGACAGGCCTTTGCACGTCACTGAAGGGTGCTGCCAGGAGCCATGGAGCACAGGGCTGCAGCCCCTCACCTGGTCTGAGGGGAGGGCTGTCAGGAAAAACTGCCCCGAGAAAGCGACATCTGGCATAAGACCGAACAAATGACATGAAGGTGACATTTTTCATCCCCACGGCAGCTGGAATTTGAGCGGAAGAGAAGACACAGAGTCTTCATGCTGCAGTCAGTCCCGGGCTCTCCGGGTCAGGGCAGGCGGAATGGACGCTGGCTGCGCCTCCCGCCAAGCAGAATCAGGATGTTGGCAGCACAAAGTACACCCCGTCCAGGGTCCCTGAGGCCCTTCTCTCTCCTTCCCCTGTCACCTGCTACCTCCTGGGAAAGAGAGCACAAAAGCTGTTTTCCCCCACTCCATGCTTCATGGAGGAAGGAAGGAGAGAAGGTCACTTCTTGGCTCTCTTTCTTGGGAGGGAGTGTTGTCATGGAAACAACCTTTCCCCTGGGATTGTTGGGCTACAAGAAGTGACAGCCAGAGCTAGAGACCTTGGCTGGAGAGGCCGAGAAAGGCCACAGAGGTGCTCTGCACCTGGCTGCTTCCTCCAGAATATAGGACGCACCGCAGTCTGCCCCTCAGCATTCCCCCGTGGAGTTTTTTCCTTTTTGTTAAATTAAGAGAATGGGTTGTGTTCATGTATCAACACAGCTGTAAAGTACAGTGTTTCATATTAGTTTAGGGAAGAAGGCACCCATGAAAGTAAAATTGCCTACAGGCGCCAAGAAAGTCACACATGGTCCCCGCCAAACCAACCTCCAAATGTGTAGGGGTAGCAGAGGTTTGCTTCTCATACACTAAGTCCTATGAACAGCAGGGCTGAGGCACCTCCGGGACACGGCTTCCCTGGATGACGGCCTTCCGGGGAGAGGAGGGTGAGCACAGGGGTTCTCGTCGGCTCCCTGGAAGGTCCCTGTGGCCACACCCAACTGCTAGGCCGCTGGGATGAGACACATTTAATGGGGAGCTCGCCAGGCTTTGCCACCAAGCGCAGATTATTTGAGATTGGGACCATTCTAGAAAACCATCAACTAGATGAGGGAGAATGAAAAGATAATAAAAGAAGAAGAGGCAGGGTGGAAGAGCTGAGTAGCGAGCCAAGTAGTGTGAGAGGTGATGGAGAAAGACTCTTTCTGGACTAATGGTTTCATTTCAGCGCCAGCTTAGGCTGCTCTTGGGCACTGGCAACCAGATGAGCGGTCAGGGCTGGCCCATTCAGTACTGACAGGAGACTTCCCTGGCAGGTGTCCAGGCTCTGGCCACAGCTCATGAGGACAGGATGCCACTTCTGGTTGGTCTCCCTCTGCTGCTAAGAGGGGAGGGGTCTGTCTCATATGGGACCAGACATAAGGCTGAGGGGCTAGAGCAGGGGCTCCTTGCAAGCAATCAAACAGAAACGCAGATTGGCGAGGAGAAAGGTGGCACATCAGTAGGTGAGCAGTGCTGGCTCCCAGCAAGAATCCTGGCAATGCAGAGAGCTGCAAAGGGACCATCCAGCCTCCACCTTGAACAGTGACCCTCCCACCTCCACCCTCACTGGCCTTCTAAGCTCAGAAGCTGCTCCTCTTGGATGACTGGGACAAGAGGGACACTGTGTAAGTAAGTGACAAACTGATTCAAATAACATTGGTTAACAGCCTAATGTGTGCCAGGCACTGCTCTAGGCCCATTCACTTATAAAATCACCTTTAAAACATTGTTCACAGTTTCCTCTTCACAGTCCTTTGGATTAGAGTCCTCATTTGACAGTCGAGAGAAGAACTCCCAGAGAGATGAAACTTAAAGTTATTCAGCTGCTGAGTTCATTGGTTCCAAGTTCACTGGTTCTAGGTCCAGTTGCTTTTGATGAATTCATAGTAGAGCCTGCACTAGGTGAAGCAAGCAAACCTGGGAACAAGTCTTAAGGAGGGTGGAGGTGGGGTGCACTCCCAGGACAGGGTCAGTGCCTCCAAAATGTTGGTTTCCCAGGCATCTAGTGGCCTCACCCCAAACCTGGCCCTGATCACGGTACTTTCAAGGGCAGCTGCTGCTGAAGAGGTGTCTGGAGAGTGCATCCCAAGGCATGGCCGACTGCCTGGGAGATGAGCTGAAGTGATGGCAGCAGGAATTGCACATCTGTGAAGATTCACCAGGTGGGCCCCGCCCTCATAGCTGTCTACATGATGTCTTTGGGACAACAGGAAATGCTTCCCCAAGATGCTGAAGTTTCTCGTCCTACCTGCCCCAGTGCTTGGGACTCTGTCATCATTCGGTTAGTCAGTCATTTTTATTCTTTTCCACGTTGACTTAGTGGGTAACTACCACATGCCGGGCAGTGGAGATGTGGAGGTGAGAATGCCCAGGGCTCCTTCCTCCCACGAATTGCAGTGAGGAAGTCCAACCACGCACTGAAAGTGGAAGGCACTAGGCTGGCTTCCCCCAGGAACAGCAGGGGACTGAGGATGGGGTACAACCTGCACTGCATTCAGCGAGGTCCCTGGGAAGAAGTGGCCTCTCAGAGGACCCCGTCACCACTCAAGCACGTCACTTAAGGTCTAGAATGGTTTCAGAAACCTCACTGTCCATGGCAATTCCTGACAGAAATAGAGCCTTATAGTCTTCCAGAATCTAGACTACAAGTATCCACAGATAATCTAGAATTTCTTATCCATTTTTTCCCCTTTTTGATCGATGATGACAAGCCGTGGCCGCTGCTCAAGGACACATCGCGGTGGAGTGGCCGAGTCAGGCTGACGCACAAGCTTCCCGAGCCCAGCCCAGCACTCTCTCGCGGCCCAGCGGCCTGGCGTGTTCCTGTTCCTTGCAAGGGTGTCAGCTAAGGCTCCCAGAGCTGCTCCTGGGCTCAGTTCTCCCACTATTCCCCCCTGGGGCTGCATGCTGAAGGCCAGGCTGCGATGGCAGCTCCTGACCGCGCATTCTGACTCCCGGCTCCCGGCATCCACTGAAAACAACCAGTCCCCAGGCGGCGGGAGCCTGTGAGCCAGCGAACTGCAGACAGCCTGGGTGAAAGGGTCCAATTATCCAGGTGCACCAGCTGCTGCGGCATGGCGGGAGCAGCTCTGCCTCTGTAATCAGGAGTCGCCTGCGTACCCCAGGGCACGAGACCCAGAGACGGCGCTGCTCAGTGGAGCCTAGAGCCCCCATAGAATCCCACTTCCTGGTGGGGGTGCAGCATGATTTCACACTTGGAGTCAGCGGAGGGCAGCAGGCTGAGGGCGGCAGCTCAGACTCTGGCATGAGAGCTAGTTTGGCTCTGCCAGGGCGTCACAAGAGCAGTGTTTTGGGCAAAGTAGCGAAGCCCTTTGAGGCTCAGTTTCCTTACCTGAAAAAGAGCACAAATAGTTGCCACTCTTGGGTTATTGTGAACCCAGATGTGTAGGTGTAGATGTGTAGGTGTGTCGATGTGTAAGTGTAGATGTGTAGGTGTAGATGCATAAGTGTGTAGATGTGTGGGTGTGTCCATGTGTAGGTATAGATATATAGGTGTGTAGGTGTAGATGTGTAGGTGGATAGGTATAGGTGTGTAGGTGTAGATGTATAGGTGTGTAGGTGTGTAGGTATACAGATATATAGGTGTAGATGGGTAGGTGTGTCAGTGTGTAGGTGTGCCGACGTGTAGGTGTGTAGGTGTAGATGTGTAGGTGGATAGGTATATAGATGTGTAGGTGTAGATGTATAGGTGTGTAGGTGTAGATGTATAGGTGTAGATGTGTAGGTGTTTACATGTGTAGCTTTGGCTCCTCTGGGACCCTGGGGCCTGAGCCCTTGCTCAGGGGATGGCTGAGCTCAGCACCACTGCCAGGAGCTACAGCTGGACCTTCGAAACCAGCTTCCGATTTTCCTCCTGAACAAACCTAAATTCCAGGCCTCTAGTTTTCATGAGAATGCAAATTTTGTTTCTATTTAATAATTTATTTCATTGTAAATTGCCATAAAATCGGACGCCCATGATCCATTTCTCCCACCCCCTTCTCTGGCATCTATCAATCTGTTCTTTGTTACTGCCAACCTGATTTTTTTCTAAGAGTTCACATACTAAAGAGATCATATTGTATTTATCTTTCTCTGACTTATTTCACTTAGCATATTGCCTTCAATGTTCATTCAAAATGGCAAGATTTCATATTTTATGGCTGAATAGTATTCTTTTATATGTGTTTATATATACAACTCATCTTTATCTGTTCATCCATCAATAAACACACAGGTAGTTCCCATTCTTTAGCTTGTGGGAGTAACGCAGCAATGAACATGGGGGCAGGAACCTTTACAAGTTAATGGATTTTTTCCTTCAGGTAAAGACTCAGAGGTGAAGTTGCCATATCATATAATATATATCATATATAGTGTGTGTATATATATAAATATAAGATTTTATATATATACTATCTCATATCATATATAGTAAATATATAAAACCACATATATCCTATATATATATGGTATATGTCACATCATATATAGACTGATTTTCAGTTTTTGGAAGAACTTCCATACTGCTTTCCATAGTGGCTACACCAATTTACATTCCCATAAAGAGTCCCAAGAATTCTCTTCCTCCTTAATCTCACCAACACTTATTTTACTTCCTGTCTTTTTGATACTAGCCATTCTAACAGGTGCCATTCTAACAGGTGCAAGCTGATAACTCCTTGTGAGTTTGATTTGTCTTCCCCATGAACAGTGCTGTCAAGCAACTTTTCAGTACCTGTTGACTATCTGGATATCTTCTTCGGGAAAAAAAAGGTCTATTCATACCTGCCCATTTTTTTAATCATAATGTTTGTTTTGTTTTGCTATTAAGTTGTTTGAGTTCCATATATATTTTGGATATTAGCCCATTATCAGATATACGATTTGCAAATATATTCTCTCAGTATGTTGCCTTCTCATTTTGTTGATAGTTTCCTTTGTTGTATATGCTATTTAGTTTGATGTTGTTCCACGTGTATATGTTTGCTTTTGTTGCTTTTGCCTTTAAAGATTAAAAATATCATCACCAAGATTTTTTTTTTGGTCAAGGATCTGAGCATCTGTTTTCTTCTAGGAGCTTAATGGTTTCAGGTCTTACATTCAAGTCTTTAATTCACTCTTGTCTTTAAATCATTCTTGAATTAATTTTTGTGTGTTGTATAGTGGTCCACTTTCTTTCTTTTGCATGTGGATCTCCAGTTTTCCTAACACCATTTCTTAAATAGGCTGTCTTTCCCCATTGCTTATTCTAGCAGTCTTAATATAAATTAATTAGGTATCTAAATATGGAATTTTTATAGGTAACTTGATAAAATATCCCATTATTATTTTCCAATGTAAATTCAGCTTCCAATTGATCTTATTTTATTGCCTGCTAAATTTATGTTTCCCAAACTTGTTTGCACATTAGAATCATCTCAAGACCTTTATAGGTGCAGGCCACACCAGTTCAATTCACTTTCTAAAGGTCCAGACCAAACCCAGATCAATTCATTCCTAGTATCTGAGGATGGGTTACAGGAATTAATATTTTGAGATTCCACAGGTGGAATTCCAGCTGCCATGCTAGTCTCTCTCCTCCTATTGTAGGTTGATGTTGGCCTGATCATGGGGGCTGGCTTTGCCCTCTAATTCCCCTACTCAGGGCTTGCACTGTTTCTGGCATGGTGTGGCCTTTTCAGTTCTTATAGTGTCTACTGTTCTAATCCTATCAAACATGGAGGGCTTTCATGCATGCATGCAAACATTCATTCATTCAAGTGCAAAACACATTGGTTGTCTATTCTAGGAACTAGAGATAAGTTGACTCTGGACTAATAAAATATTCGAGTGGTTCATCATGGCACCACCCTCATTGAAAACATCCCTCCACCCTACCCACCTGCCTTCCAATCAGTTGACTCATGTCCCTGGAGAGAATGGGTTCCTACCACTTCACCGTCAATTTATTATCAATTCCCTCCCTGCCAAGAGAGCAGCAAATGGCCCGCCTTCTCCTCCTTTTAGATGATCCAGATTCAACTATTGTAGAGTTAATTTTCATTTTCCAAAACATCCTGACCTTTCCCTATGGGGCAGGGCCGGGGTGGAGGGCTTAGTTTTACAAGCAAAACTCTTCTCGGGAGGCAGGTGTGCCTGAGTCGGGTGCCAGCAAAGTGTCTGCAGGTTAGCCTTGATCAAGTCCTCTGGGTGAGTGCCGCCTACCCCAGCCAGATGCAAGTTCCCCAACAGCGAGTATTCCCCTCCTCAAAGAACAAAGTCAGACTTTTCACAAGACACCTGTTGAATGAAATTTAACAGGTTGTATATGGGTTGAAGGAAGAAAGAAAGGACAGAGGAAAGAGGGAAAGGGAAGAAACAGAGTGAACAAGACAGAGGAGAACCTAAGAAACAGAGAGTAGAGCTAGTTTGTAGAACTTCCAGAAGCAAAGGGACTGAGGATGGAGGAGTTTCCCGGCACTAACTCACTGCCAATTGAAACTGTTCTTCCCCAGTCACCCTCCTTGAACACATCCAGAAGCTGTCCCCCATAAAGACTAAGTCCAAAGTGCTTTTCGCCATTAAACGACCCATATGTATGCAGTAAAATGCTGCCACCTGGCCAGCTCTCCTCAGCACTTGGGAGTCCACACTCACCTTCCCTCACAGGGCTGCCCGGCGGGAAGCCCATTAGCATGATGGGTGGCATTGCCAGAATTTGTATTTTCTTTATGACTTTGCACTGCCAGAGTTCTCCTGTGTGTTTTCATAACTTTAACTGTCTTCCTCAGTACACAGCTCTGTGAAGCAGTTACAGAGCTTATTTTGCCAGAGAACTAGCGAAGCAAAGTTTGAGTGACTCACTCCAGGTCACCCGCTCCAGAGCGTTGCTGACGAGGTCTCTCACACACACCAAGATTACTCCACTCCCCTCAGCCCTTCTCGTCCTTCCCCAAGGAGGCACCTCCTCTATAGTTATCACCCACACAATTATGCTCATTTGTCACAACGGGAGAAATTATACTTCCCTGGCTTGTAAGCCTGGGGGGTCTGTGTGCATCAAATAGCAAAGTGGAGCTCGGGAAAGTGCATCATCACGAGGTGCATGTGGGGCGGGGCTGGGCAAAGGGAGCAGAGCTGAACTGCCAAACTCCACTTCAGCAGAGGCAAATCCACCGGGAATTTCCGTAGAATTAGATATATGGCGGGATGTGAATAATTAAGGATTCTGATGTGGTCAGGTAGATTAATGTCCCTCTGAAAGCTCCAGATCAATGTTGGAAGGGAAAAAAATAAAAGACATGCATAATTTAAAAAAACCATCAGAAACTTTGCTTGACATGATGACATTACTGATTTTTTTTATGATCTTCTCAAATATACTCTATAACCGTTATTAATTTAGTATCGTTAATAGCTCATCCTTCAAATGTCAGGCAAAAGCCAAAGCTGAAAAATAGAACTGCTTAGGGCTGGAGAAAGTCCTGGAGCTGGGAGGGGTTCTCTAGGAGCATGGAGACCTTGGCTGCCTTCAGCCTCACGCCGACTCCCCGCTCCCTGTCACTGTGGCTTCTCTCTCTGGTGCCCCTTTGCTCGCGGTTCTCAAAGATGACCAAATATGGCCCATTCTCAGCGTCTGGTATCTGGGCCGTGGCCTGGCTTTCTGCATGGAGAAGATGGATGGGACCCAGTGAGGGAGGAGACTGCGGGTGTTCCAACAAGTTTGTCCTAAAACAGAAACACCTCTTGAATGTGTCTGAATTCTAAGCGTTCGTGATGAAGCTAAGAGTTCTGTCGGGTTAAGCATTGGCCTCTTCGAGCTAGAGCAGTTTTAAAGTGTCCCCTCCGGAGGGGATAACATGCAGTAATCAGTGTTTCCAGAGTGCTTGCAGTTTGCGAGGCACTCCTCTAAGTATCATACATGCATTATCTCATTCAGGCCTCGTAGCAAGCGCGAGTATTATTTTTCCATTGTTATTTATAAGAAAACAGAGTCTCAGAGAAACTAAATAACTTGCCTGAGGTCATACAGCTAGTAAGTGCCGGAGTGAGTGCTCCTGATGGTAGTGCCTATATTCAACTGTATTCGATATTTTGTTCAATAGGTTTATGTCTGTGTCTCTGTCTGCGTCGTTATCTCTACCTATATGTCTATATCTAACCTCTATTTATCCCCTCCTGCTAGGTTTCTGCTATATTAATCAAGTGAATTTTTCTGCAAAGAAGACATCTGGCTCTGTCAGGAATAAGGGGAGCTGCAGGTCATGGAGGAGTGGGCGTGCAGAACTGGGAGGGGGCACTCAAGAGAAGCAAGAAACTCCCCTTTGCTCCAGTTACAGTCAATTGTGTTACCTCTAAGAGATTCTGGGGATGTACTCCCTGCCATTCCCCTGCCACTTCCCTGTTGAAGGCTGGAACCCACCCTCACTCTTTCCAGAAGACTCTGTGCTCTGACTCTATTGGGAAAGGCTCACGGATAAGCATTAGTGATAGAATTTAGAATGTTAGCTTTTCCAAAGACTAGGACAGACCAAAATGAACCATAGTTGTAATTTCAGCCTGGAGAGGCCTTGTCCTTAGAGAGTCCAGGCGGAACATGGCGGGGACAGATCTTTAAGAGACAGCATAGGAACAGTGCTCCTGGGGATCAGGATTCTGCGGTTTGAGGGGATGGTGTGGGGCCAGCTTGCTCCACAGGCCTCAGATTTTGCTCATAAGACGAGTGTATGGGCCTCAGGCCTTTGCCAAACTTGTATTCCCATGATATAGATGTTCTCGCCCCTTCCCGCGGGTCTGGTGCCTAGCATGCAGGCCAGCCCTGGCCAAGGAAGGGCATGGAAGACACAGTACCTGGGAGTATCACCCCCAAGCAGCCCCTGCCAGGCCTGTTCCTCAGAGGGCCTCACAGTGTATGCCTTCCTGGGGGCGATTCAAATGTAGTCCTTAAGAAAAGAGACGGTTAAGCTTACACTGAGTCAAGTACAGATTTAACTTATCTGCTTCGTGCTATTGCTCAAGAAATAAAAATCCAGAGTTGTTTGACTGATCTAATGAGTCTTCTATCTAAATGAGCAAGATGGTTTGCTAGATACCGCTACAATCTCAGCACCAGCAATACACAGGCTCACATGCTTACACACACAGACACACACACACACAGTCTCTTCCTATTAAGTTAATCTAGCTGGATCTCAACTCTAGGAAATCTGCATTTTAATATTAAATCAGTAATTAATAGCCAGGGCACTTAGTCTGCTTAGCTCTGCTTTGTTTGGCTTTGCCAGAGCTATGGAATGGGCGGTGGAGGGGGGGGGGGTCCTTTCTTCTAACAGCGAGTTGTCTCCTTCCCACCCATCTCCTGAGTATGAATATGTTCCTATCTCATTTGCATCTGGTTATTAGTGCATTGAAGCTATAGTCACGTAGATCCTCTTTATATTCACTGGAAAATTAAATTACAAAAGTTTTTCTACATTGCAATTTATGTTCTGGATGGAGCTGATTGTTTTTTGTATTCTGGCAAATATCACAGTCTCTGGGACTTAATGAATTCATGAGCATTAATTCCTAGGGGGAATAGCATGCATACTATATTGAAAAACAGAGAAACTCAGACTAATGTTAAAATGCTTCATTTTCTCCCACCCAGGCCTTACGCACATCTGGGAAGTCCTTGTGGACTTCCCAGCAGGCTCCTGCCCATACCGCCTGGTGAAGTGGAATATCTGAGGCTGTCTGCAGAAAGTTCTGCAGTTTGAATATAAAGTGCTAGATGCTAGAGGGTCCAGCTATGTTTATGTAATTTGCTATTTTACTGCAAATCAGTTGTCAGCATCAGCCCTACCCTGAGGGGCTCCTACTCCTCCGAGCTGGCACCATGTCCCCTCATGGGCTCCCACCAATAACAAAAGTCACAAACCAGCACCACCTGGTCCACTTTGCTTGGATTTCTTTGCTATTTTTTTTAACCATCATCTAGCTTTTTGGAGATTTCACAAAACAAGTTGCAGATTTTGATTTCCTTCAAAAAGATCTGAATGTCTGGCAGCATTGCACTCACTTTCCACCTGCCCACAGTCGGGGGCGTGGAGAAGCATGCAGGGGGCAGTCTGCAATTGGCTATAATCTTTCCCACTTCCCAATGGAGCCCTAATATGATTTGTGATTTAAAAAAATATGCATATTCTCTTGTTTTTCATATGGGAGAGGAATATACTTTGATACCACAAAAATCTATTAAAAATATGAAAACAAAAATAGAACTGGAGATCTAATATTTCAATAAAAGAAGACCATGTTTCTTGAAGGAAGGGAGACTATGTTTCTGCTTATTTTCCAAAGAGTGCTTACATAGATTTTTCTTAAAGGAGGCGTATTCTTTGCCTCGATCCTAGGGGCATTTGGATTTGAGTCTCCTGAATAACATCCCCGTTTCTACAGGTTTTAGGAGAACACCGACATGTGGCACCCCTTAGTCTGACTTGGCTCCCCATCTGGAGGTACTCGGTGTTGAACACCCTTCCAGACCCAGGTGCTGAGCCCTTCTCGGTGCTCACACCTGCTCTGCTACCCCATAGGTCCCTAAGTCCAGAAGGGCCATTGTTGGGCATCCCTGAGAGTTGGGTCCACTGACTACAAGAGGGCTGCCCAAGGGGTAACGACTGTCTGTTTACCCCCCTTGCCTGGGTGATGTCCTTTGAGTGCTAGGCCTCGCCTCCTATCAGACTCCTTGTACCCCCTCTCCTAGTCATGCCCAGGTTACATAGCATGTCCAATGCTTAGCCTGCCTTGGTGCCAGACATTCAACCTTCTACTTTTGCCAGGCATTGCCAAAAGCAAGGCTGTGGGGCTGAAACCAAAGAGGAAAAGGACAGTGTGCAGGATCTTAGAGGAGGCATCGAGATCCCAGAGAGCAAAGGAAACTGGCAGGGGCTGCTCACGGGCTCTCCCACTACCTGCCTGCTCTCCCGGTACCTGTCCTCGCCTTTTGTTCATACAAAAGCCTGTTGGTGACGGTGTGTAAGCATTTCCAGCGCGTGTGAATGCTGTCCTCCTCCCCACAAGGCCCACGTAAGGTTCTGCCTGTGCCACGGCGTCCAGCGCAGGCTCACACTTCACCTGGCCTGGGGCCCTTGTGGAGGACTGGCGTACCAATCTGGCTTTGCATCTTTCAAGGAGTCGGTATGGTGAGTGGAGGGTAAGTGTTGAGAACCGAGATGACAGCCTTCCTCTAGGTAGTGAAGATTCCAGACCGAGAGCCTGAAGAGAAGGGATCTCCTGGAAGGACAGGTAGTCTCTGCAACCAGTGCTGCTTCAGGGAGGTGCCTTAGGGCTGAGTCACCCCACTGTGCTCTCCTTCTGTTCTCCCCAGACATCACAGAAACCAGCAGCATCTGCCGTGTCTCCTGAAGAGGAGGTTGTGTGCTGCACGGAGTCATCACAGGCTATTTTGAGATAGAAGCCTGTCAAGGCATAATTTCTCACTCATGTCGGCCTGGAGCATTGTGGGAAAGAATGCGTGCTGTGCGTGGGTGTCCCTGACACTTCCTGTCTGGCACCCTCTTGTAAGGAGCAGCAATTCCAGGGAGACCCCAGCAGTGCTGGGTGTGCTATTCGTGTGGCAGGAGTGGGTGTGCACGCAGGCCAGGTGAGGCTGGGCTACAGGGCAGTTTATCAAGTAGGTGGAGCTGGTAATGGTCTTATCTACCACTGTGGCCAGATGTGGCGAGCTGCTTCTACCTGGGAACATGGCTCCAACCCATGCCAGGGCAAGTCCCGCCTCTGGGTGACATTCCAAGGAACAGTTTCCCCACATTACTGTTCCTACTTATGGATCTTTGATGCAAAACTTTGATTGCCTACATCACTTGTCAGGGGGTCCATCCTCTCTCTCCAGTCTCCTAGCTGTATTTTGTTTGTTGTCCTTTCCTGATTTCTAACATTTAAGAGGTCATGTTATCTCCTGTATCTCTTTCTTATTGATTGCCCTGGTGTATTCCTTCTCATTTACCTGTCATAGACAGGTGAGTTAAATCTAGTCAACAAGATGGAAGTAAGTATCTCTAGCTGCATTTACAGAGAAGCTCTTGTGTTATGTATGTGGGTACACACAGATGTCCTTGCACACAGATACGCAGTAGCTGGCTCAGCAGACACGTACCCTTGCTTCACTCTCACTCCTTCTTCCTAACTAGAATAGAAAAAGGACACCAAGGATGTGGCATCCACACATGGTATTTGAAGAGCACCTCTTGGGTAGGATGCTAGGCTGCAGGATAGAAGGAGTCGGACTCTTACGTGGCATAATGGAACTAGGATGCAGCTCTAGATAGCTGTCCTGGAGTTTCCGTCATGTGAAAAAATAGTCTCTGTTTTGGTAACCTCTGCTATAGGTTTGTGGATACTTTCAGCTGAGCTCAATCCTAATGACTATAGATATCCTTTCATGCCAAGTATGTGAAAAATATTGCCTCGGGTACATAACTGTTAGGGGCTGAATTAACATGTTGGGGTCTTAACCCCAATAATTCAGATTGTGACAACATTCAGAGGTAGGGTCTTTAAAGGGACAATTAAGATAAGTTGAAGTCATTAGGAAAATAAATTTTTTAAATGACCTCATTTTGAGTGAGCCTGAATCAAGTATGACTGGTATCTTTATTATAACAAGGAAATTTAGACAAAGAAATATGAAGAAAGAGGGGGCCTCCCTGGTGGTGCAAGGAGTTTAGTTGCAAAACTATGAGCTATCAGCAGCCACTGCAGCACAGGTTTGATCTCTGGCCAGGGAGGAGACCCACATGGCGCAGCAGACCTCTCCTGCTGCACCCGCTGCTCCCCTCAGCAGTGTATTTCAGTCGATCTGCCTGTTCTGCTATCTCTGGTGAATCCTCTCACCCCCTGCACTGCTGGTCTACACCCTAGTTGTTGTATGCATAAATAAATAAATCTTTTAAAAATTATAAAAAGAAATATGTAGAAAGAGGGAGGTATGGCCATATAGAAGTCAAAAAACCCTGTGATAGATTCTTCCTCACAGCCCTCAAAAGGAACCAGACATACAATACTTTGATCTTGACTGCTGGCGTTCAGGATGATGAAGAAATAAACTTCTGTTGTTTAAGTCGTAAGTCTGTGGTGCCTTGTTATGGCAGTTGTGGCAGATTAATGCAGGAATCTATTTCCTATCCACAGTACCTTCTCTCCTCCTAGCAAGGGACTTAGCAATTGGACAAACCGCTTATATCTGAATTCTGAGCTACCTGTTAAAAAAATGTTGTGATATTTCAGTATCTGTATTTTTTAAGTTCTTCCAGTAATTCTTATATGCTCTATAGTTTGAGTCACTAATTTAATTCTTTAAAGTCTTACAGAACTAAAGTGAAATGGGAAAGAGGTAAAGACTATACTGATATATAGGGAGACAGTATTGGGGGTCAAGGATAGAACTGGGTGAAATCAGAAAACTGAGGCACTCCAGATGAGCAGAAGAGCTAAGACGGCCCCCCAAAGGTAGAAAAGAAATAGATTTATATGTGCTGATAACAACAGTAATAATTTCAACCAGCATCTGCTTTACACTTTATGGCCGACACAGCAAATTTTCTTTCATTATCCAGTTTAATCTTCACCTGTAAGTGTTACAGATAAGCTTATAGGTCAACTGGAACCCAGCAAGGAAGTTAATTGTTTATCTCCATGCCACAGGGAAGGCAGAAAAGAACACGTGCCAGTTGTGAAGGTCTCTGTGGGGTCTTCTTGGGCAACCAGGTGGTGGTACAGGTGTGAGAGATACCTCACCTGCGCACAAGAAAAATGTGTCCTGAAGCACCTCAGCTCTGCCCACATTGCCTAAGAGCTGACAGGAAACTAGAGAGAAGAGCAAAGGCAGAGAAAATGTTTCTTTGAAAGTCTTCAGCTAAAAGAAACAGAAAGGCAGATTTTTCACTTTCATTTGTACATTTTGGGCCCACTTTCAAAGCTATGTCTGCCTGTTATGGTGAGTAGGATACCAACAAGTAGTTGGCACCAGTGGGGAGGAAACTCTAGGATTTATCACCACTCAATCTGTCCTCTCCATGGGGTGCCTTTTACTCCACATACCTCAGAGCAGCCACTTGGGGTTTTCTGGCTAAGGCGGAACCTCAATCTGTAGACAAATATTCTCCTCCTGCTTCTACTTGTGGCAGTAAAAAGTGGAGAAGGATGACTGGGCATGAAGTCAGGCTGATTTCTGTGCTGAGGTCATGAGACACTTGGCAGGATGTACCCCCAGCACTGCTGCTGGCCAAAAGTCCATTGTCTTTCTACCTATCAAATATATATACTCATATATAGCTGTGTGAGATATATGTATGTGTATACATATATGTCATGCGTATATATCCACATATAAAGAATACATCTCCTAGTGTCTTACCATATATTTGAGTCTACTTATAAAATTCCCACAATAAAGGAACAAAGTAAATATTCAAGGTAGTTATGGAGCTAAGGAGTCAATCAGGAAAAATATGGGGGTAAATGTAAAAGGCAACATAAAGTTACACACCATCAGATATAGACTGTAAAATCTGGTGTGGTTGTACTAGACAGTCCCAAAGTATGACATGACTTTGAGCTTCCCAATGGCCAAGACAAAGACATGATGAGACAGTTGTAAGAAAAAAGAAAAGAAAAAAACTATGATGGAGAAAAAAATTTTATTAAGAATTCCAGTTGTAAGCAGTAAAGCAGAAAACAGTTTTTCCTGATGATGAGGCCCAAGAGGAATTTCTCCCGTGAGTCTTTGTAAAGAAGACACTGTGCATAGAGGGAAGTATTCTTGGCAATATCCCCACAATGACATTTGTTCGACTATTAATCTGAGTCTCCCAATGGCATGATGCCAAAGCACGTTACAGGAAAGGCAAAGCGGTTTGGATAGAAGATATTTTGTTATTTTGAGCAAAAGATAACAGAATATCTAAAGAAAAGACATTTAAATTTGAGGGTCATGTACCTTTTGTAATAGATCTAAATGTTTGTCTGCTCTATAGACGAACATACACGCACACAGACACACACACACATATATGCATAAACTATGAAATATATGTACTTTCGGTATATATATGTATATATACTTTCAGAAGGGGTTACTGACATCTCATACTCACATGATTTATGGATCATGAGTTAGGAGGTATTAAAATGAGTGCCCCTCCTTTGTCAAGAAGATGATGCTGGGAAGGGCATGTGAAATATTATTGGATAAAGACAGTTAATCCCATTGTTCCTGAGATTACTTCATAATAATCTCAGGATCACACACTTCCTTTGGCAATCTGGATACCTAAGTGAGATTCTCCTCTGAAAAAAATAATCCGGAAAATATGTCTGGGATATCCATACACTGGATGTACCTTTCCTTATTCCTTCCACTAACTGCAACTCAAAACCCTTGACATTATATATAAACAAACATAAGAAATGTTAGAAGTAGGTAAAATGACTAAGGACCTCAGGACCCAAGGAAAGATCTGGTAGTGAGTTCTTTAGATTTCCTTGTCTCATGTATCTCTGACTCGGAGCTGAAGAAACCAGCAACCCATAAGTACCCATAGGCACAAAACTAAAACAGAACAAAAATGCTCAGACAAAAGCCTTTGGCCGAACAATGAGGAAAAGACCAACCTAGAAAGGCAGACGATTTAGATAATCACTGATCTGCTGCAGCCTATACTTCTAACCTTGAATATTGAGGTGCTTCAAATCTTTTTGGAGGGTAGTATCAGAAAAGTCCAAATAGGGGGCTGAGACTTCACCTCAGCATTACCTGCCAGTAGGAAATAAGCCTTGTTTTGGTTCTCACACCTAGCGTCAGTCTAGGTCATGGAGGGAACAGTAATGAAACACTCCAGTTCCTTTATTTTTATTTTTTTTTAATTTTTTTTTATTAAAATATTTTAAAATTTACATATACTTGCCATCAACTGTAATCCCCATGTATTTCCCATCACCATCTCACCAGTGCACCGTCACCTCAGTCCCTCGTGTTCCCATCTTCCCTCAACCCTCCCCCTCCCCTCCCCACCAAGTGTCCCCAGTCTGTCCTTGTCTCCTCATTTTTGGTTTCT
>JAGFMF010011638.1:4190992-4204471 GCA_019455555.1 Galemys pyrenaicus | reverse complement strand
GGGAGGGAGGAAGGGAGGGAGGAGAGGGAGGGAGGAAAGGGAGGGATGGAGGGAAGGGAGGAGGAAGGAGGGGAGGGAGGGAGGAAGGGAGGGAGGAAAGGGAGGGATGGAGGGAGGGAGGAAAGGGACAGAGATACTCAAGAACTTGCAAAAATGCAGCAATCATCGAACATATATATTATTGATATCCAGGAGGGAAAGGAGAAAAAAGACAGGTCTAAAACAGTACTCAAATTAATAGTACCTAACAATGACCCATATTTAACAAAATACATAAACTTAAAAATTCAAGAAGCCAAGTGAACTCCAAAGAGAAGAAACCTGTTTATAAATCTATGCCACACTTCATCACTTTATCATACTTCTGAAAACTAAAGACAAATATTGAAAGTAGTTAGCGAATAATATCTCACTCTAAGAGGAAGAACTCTGTAAATGACATTAGATTTTCATGAGGAAGTGTCACATTTTTTCAAAGGTAGGGAAAAAAAGAACTGTCAACATAAAAACCAATAGTAAAATCGATATTTTAATGTTAGCACTAGCATATAAATAATTGCTTTAAATGTAAATGACCTAAATATACTAAAGGACAGTGATTGACAAACTGTATTAACAATATGACCAAACTATATATTGTCAATAAGAACTCATCTCAAATATATATATGTATATATATAGTTAGAGGTTAAAGGATGTGAAAGTATTTATCATGCAGGAGTTAATCAATGGAGGGCAGGAGTCATTACATTACTATCCAATAAAATAGAATTCAGAGCAAAGAAAACTAAAGACACAAAGAGGGTCATTATAAAATGATAACCAACAGAACTTTTCACAGTTCTGGAAGCTGGAATCTGAGATCAAAGTGCCAAAGGCACAAGCAACAAGAGAATAAATAGACACATTGGACTTCATGAAAATTTAAAATTTTCATACATCAGAAGGCATTATCAGCAGAGTAAAAGGGTAACCTAAGTGGGAGAAAATATTTGTAAGTCATATATCTGAGCTCATATCTGAGCATATAGACTAGTGTACTTACCAGAATGGCTAAAAATGAAAAATAGTGTCAACGGGAAGTATTGGTGATTGTGCAGAGAAACTGCATCACTCAAACATTGTAAAATGAATGATATGGGCAATCTGAAAAACAGTTTTGCAGGGCTTTTTTTGTATTATTCTTTACTGAAGTAATATTGTTTTACAACACTGTAAACTGTATATAATTTAGGAGTATGGGTTCACACAGAAATATGAAGATATTTCTGTTATCCTAGCATGCCCACCAACAATCCTCCACCACCGTTAATTGCCCTTTTTCCATTGAACGGTCTAACATCCTACCAAAAACCATCTGAACCTAAAGTCTAGGGTTTATTTCTAGACTTTCTATTCAATCCCACAGCTTTCTATATCTGTCTTTACACCACTACCACACAGTTCGGATTACTATAGCTTTGTAATAATACATTTTCCTATCTTTTATTGAAGTAATACTGGTATACAACACTGATTTGGGGGTACGCCTTTACACATCTTCAGATCTATGTCACCCACCATATCCACCACCAAAACACCCATGCTTCTCTGCCACAGAACAATTGACCCTCTCCATCCCTTTTCTTCCAGTACTCTCAATTCTGCAGTCATATTTTTAAGATCATTGGCTTGGTTTTGTCTGTTTCTTTGTTTTTTTTCTTTATGTTCCACATATGAGTGAAATCATCTGGAATTTTTCTTTCTGCTTCTGACTTATTCTGCTTAGCATAATTCCTTCCCCTTCTATCTATGTTGCTACAAATGCCAAGATTTCATCTTTTTGTTCTTTATAGCATTCCATTGTGTATATAGACCACAACCTGGCAGTTTCTTAATATAAAACCAAACACACAACTGCTGTACTCCAGGACATTTATCCCAAAGAAATGAAAATTTCTGTTAACACAAAAACCTGTATGTGAATGTTTGTAGCAACGTTCTTCATAATCAGAAACTGAAAATTACTCAGATTGTTTCAACAGGTACATGGTTAAACAAAGGCTGGTTCCTCCATCTCCTGGATTTCTGCTCAGCAAGCCAGTGGGAGACGTTAGTCCACAGCAACCTGCACACATGTGCAGAGAATTGGATTGAGTGGGCAAAATCAACTCCAGAAGGTTCCATAGGGAAATTTTCCATTTTTAGAATATGCTTGAAGTCCCCAGGGAGTACCCACCACCATTTCACCAGTGCACAAAGGACTGAGGTGATGGTGCACCGGTGGAATGGTGGTGGGTACTCCCTGGGGACTACAAATGATGCCAAATATAATTAATAAAAAAAATACTAATATTCAGTTTAAAATTGCCAGGTTTTTGAAAGATATTTCTCTATAATGATTATATTTTCAGAATTTAGTTTAGTGGTATTTGTCCCCTTAAAAACTTAAAAAAAATTATTTCATTTTGTTGTTCTCATTTTTTGATGGGGAGAAATGTAAGAAAATCAAAGTGTATGTTGTTTGACTAGTGTCAATATATGTATTTACAGATAATAAAATGGTCTTTTTTGGTAAAAAAAAAAAAAGAATATGCTTGAAAAGAAAAAAAAATTACAGTAGTTTCGAGGGGTTATGAGAGGGGCCTGGAAGGAAGGGAGTGTGGCTCTAGGGGTGACCTGAGGGACTGTGTGCACACGAAAATGTTCTGTGTCCCGACTCTTCCGATGTCAGCAGCCTGTGAGTGACACACTGTGTGTCATTCTAGGAAGCTGAGTAAAAGCGCAAGGGAATGTCTCTTCTTTCTTGCAGTTGCGTGTGATGCTACAGTTATCTCAGAATGAAAGGTTAATTTTTGAAAGTAAAAAACAGATGTCACATTAATGGCTAATATATCTAATGAGCTGTTTTCGAGACAACTGGCCTGGAAGGCAAGACATGGGCTATAAGTCCCGTTTTGCATTTCAGGTCGTTGTAAGCAGAATCCTGACTTTTCTGAGCCTCAGTTTCCTCATCTGTCGAGGGAGTTATTGTGCTAGGTCATTTATACATGCTTTGCTGTTTCATTAGCACCAAGTCCATGGGCTCCGGGACGGATGGCAGAGGGAGAATCCTCAGAGGCCAGAGTGCAAGGTGCCTGATGACTCTTCTCTAGTGAAACCGTAGAGGCCTCTGGGACCAGAAAGAAAATCTCCAGTGGATTGAAGAAGAACAGCTGGGGTGATCTTAACAAGTGCAGGTCCAGGAGAGGGACTGCTGCCAGCTCTGGAAAACCCTAGGCGAGCAGGTTGGGGATCCTGATAACCAGACTATGGAGTCAGAACGGGAACCTCCCAGAGCCGAAGAGGAAAAGCCTCCCTTTAGCTGAGGTCACTCAATCCCCACCCTCGAGACCAAGGCCTGGCCATCACCGGGACCTATGAGGCCATCGGGGTCCTGACAACTTTGATTCGTGACAAGCTCAGCAGGAGCAGAGCTTCAACCGGGTCATCTCGCGGGCAAAGACAACATCACAGCTGGGCGAGCTGCGGCCCAAACACCCCTTGTCCCAATTCCAGGATCTGCTCCCAGTCTCCCCAACAGGAAAAAAGTCAACAGGGGCACTTGAAGTATTTTTGTCACTTTCAGATAAATTTGGCAAATGGGAACATCTGGAACGGGTGGGCACTTCTGGGAGTGAGGATACCTGGGCCTGTGATGGCCGGTGTGTGAGGTGCCAGCCGTCCCGTGCGTCTCCTGGGGCCCCGTACTCACCCAGTCTCGAAGGGGATTACGCTGCTGAAGGCGGAGACTGGTTGCTCAGGCTTCACCGAGCTCACACGCTGTATCCTCTCCCATATCTTCTAATTAATAGTCAGGATTAACAGCTGCCGCCGCTGGGCCTAAGCCAGCTAATCACGGCGGCACAGGCTCCTGGGTGCTCAGCTTCCCGCGTTCCCAGCCTTCACTAACCCCAGGAAAAATGCGCTCAAAAATTAAAACAACAAAAACAAGAAGAAAGCCATCCTCCTCCCCTCCCCAGGGCCTCCTGGGACTGGACTCATGCCTGCCTCTCTCTGAGATGAAAGCAGACAGTGCCACTTCCCGGGGGGACTTCTTGAAACTGCTCTGAGACGCGTGACTGTCGTGCCGGTCCCCTGGGGAGACAAACCCTACGAGGGTGGGTCCCCATGAGGGTGCCGAGATGATAATGCTGTTGGCGCCAACAGAGAGCACTTACTATGTGCCAGGCATAGTTCTAAGTGTTTCCATGACTTCACTCACTCCACAGGCATGGAAGTCGAAGCGGTTCATGGCGTTCACAGACCAGAGCAGCAGCACAGCGAGGTTCGACCACTTGACTGAAGTCACACAGCAGAAGTCGAACCCATGTTCTTATCCAATGCAAACCCCTGAGGAAGGAAAAATTGGCGTGTCAACCCCCTGCTCACCTTCTCAGACAGCCCCTGGGCACCTGCTCAAATCCTGGGCTATGAGAAACACTTTGCAATCCCCTGCAGAAAGCCTGCTGCATGCAGCCGTGACCCAGGCTCTGTCCTGGGCTCAGTCGCTGTTCTGGGGAGAAACACCCAGGAGGACTGCTCTGCTCGCCCCCTGAAGCCACAAGTG
Organism: Galemys pyrenaicus; assembly: GCA_019455555.1. Lineage (NCBI taxonomy): Eukaryota > Metazoa > Chordata > Mammalia > Eulipotyphla > Talpidae > Galemys > Galemys pyrenaicus. The sequence continues at coordinate 4,199,883 of JAGFMF010011638.1, read as the reverse complement.
AGCACGAGGGGCCCCGGGAAGGTTGCTTGCCCAGCACCCAGAGATCCTGCTGGGGTGGCTGCCTCCTCTGTGGGTTCCCCATACTTCGTAAGCCGCACCTCCTCACAGGAGGCCCACCTCCTGACTCTGACTTCTCAGGGCTCTGCCTTTGCAGTCTCCTCTGCTCCCCCTCCCTGCTCTCAGCTTATCCAGCTCCCCAGACACTCAGGGGCCATCCTTGGGCTGGAGGTGCCGCGAGGGGCTGAGGATGAGGAGAACACAGTCTGGACCCTCTGTGGATGCTCCGCGGGGAGCTGCCACTGCTGGCAGGTAGCTTCTCCCGGCCCCTGCCCCACCTGTGGCTCTCCCGGCTCCCACGCCCACTGCTCAGCGCAGGTGGCCTGGCGCCGTCCACTGTTCGCTTCCCAGCAGGAGCTGCACCCCTCTGCAGCCAGGCAATTCTGGGGCCCTGTTCCCAGCCAGCACCAAATGCTCACGACTCCGAGCCACACTGACCTCACAGACCTGTTCTGTTCTGGGGGTGTGCGAAGCTGCTCGAGACAAGGTGTGCTTGTCTCTGGTGGATCCCCGAGGCTGTGGAGAGCACCAGAGAAACACAGCACTGGCTGCCAAAAAGGAAAAAGATTTAGAGCCTAGGAAGGCTGCTTTCTAGCTGTGAGGGTCACAGCCTCTAAGACAGCCCCAACGACCCCTCCCGGCATGCACACCCCTGCCCCGTCCTGCCCCTGAGTGTGGGCTGGGCTCCAACTGGCTATAGGGGCTGAATACAGTAGGTCCGACGGGGGCGCCCCTGCAGACCAGGCTATAAAAGACTGCGACGTCCATCGTGGCCACTGGAGCGCCTTCTCCCTCAGCGCTCGTCTTGGAGCAAGCAGGCTTTACCACTACAGCATTTTCCTCGCCGGGCAGGGGGTCACACGGAGCCTTAGAAGGTGACCAGTCACATGTGTGAGAAGAGGAGGAAGGTGTGGAGCCTGGGCCTCTGGGGCCGCGGCGGTTGGGCCAGGTGACTGGTCCCCCATCCTTTACAGGTGCACTTGGAATGGCATAAAAAGGGGCAACATTCAGAATGACAGGTGTTTGCAGGAGCAAGTGGAGCGGGGCTTGGATGCAAACAGTCCCTGCAACCTAAGAGTTTCAAAGCGGTGGCATTTCAGAGAAATGGTGGGGATGAGGACAGGAGAAAGCAGAGGCAATAGGAAATGGGTGGCTCGAGGCCACAGCATGTATAGACTAGCGGGGAGCTGGTGGAAAAGAGCCTTCCTCAGCCATGTGTACAGAAAGAGAAAGCCAGAGGAGAGAGGGAAAATCCAAGATGGAGCCTGGAGATAATGACAGAGCAACATCTGAGAGGGGGTGTGGCATGTCCGGCTGAGGTACAAGGTACAGCAGGGCTGGCATCCTCTCCTGTGAGACTGGAGAAAGGGCACTGACGACCTCAAAGTCTTTAGACCTTTGTGTCCAAAGGGCTCTATTTTTTCAGTTATGTGGGAGACAAGGTCTTCTGCAAAAGTAACGGTGAGTTGGGGCCTCCCTGGTGGCACAATAGGTTAAGCAACGCACCATAAAGCAAACCACAGCCACTGCAGCACGAGTTCGATCCCTGCCGCTGGCCGGGGAGGGGACCCCCATGGTGCAACAGACCTCTCCTGCCTCGCCCGCAGTGTATTTCAGTCCATCTGTCTGTTCTGCTCCCCACTCTGTCTCTGGTGAATCCTCTCACCTCCCGGCCCCACATCTCTGGCCTGTATCCCAGTGCTTATCTGCATAAATAAATAAATCTTTTAAAAAAAAGTAACAGTAAGTATGGCTTTCGGGTTAAGGCGTTCACTGGGACAAGGAGTGTGAGCCCGTCCACCAGGTCCCACCCTCTGGGTCAGCCAGCTGTGACAGGCAAGGAGCAGCGCAGGCTCAGTGGACAGGGAGGAGGGCGTGGAGCCTGGGTCTCCGGGGTCCCGTAGGTGGGGCCAAGTGATGAGTTGGTTGCTGGGTGCCGTGGTGGGGTGAGGATAGTACAGACCGAAAGAGAGAAAGGTAGCATGAGTTAAATGGAAGGGGGTTGTAGGGTCAGAGAATGATCAGGTCTTTCCACCCTTCCACCACTGATGATGGACACCTGCGGTGCTGCGAGCATTCCAGGGTGGGCATGCGCAAGTGGGCGCACCTGTGTTGGACACGGGCTTAAATGGGCGGCATCATGAGGACGCCAGAACTGCGAGGACCGACTGACCAACAGAACCAACAGGACCAAGAGAACCAACTGACCAACAGGACCGACAGTACTGATGAGCAGCAGCAGAGAGAGAGAAGAAGCAACCGAGAGGGTGAGATGCACTGGGGGCTGGGATGCCTGCCAGCCTCCTGGCCCCCCGGCACCCATGCCTGCCATGTACCTGGCCACCTCTACTAAATAAAGCATAAAAGCCACCGAGGGCTCCAAGACTCTCCTTCCTTGACCCGTCTGCCCAGAACCATCCCAAATCCTGCCTCCTGTGCCACCCCTTTCCTGCCGCTACAGGGGTAAACTTCATTTTACCCAAATAAAGTTACTATGAAAACAGGCTCTCAGAGGGAGTAAGGGAGAGACACTGAGGCCCTTCCTAGGGCTCATCAGCCCTGGGACAGCCATCCATGTCAGCAAGCGCAGGAAGGAATGCAGACTTGGAGGAGAAAGTGGGATGCAGGCCGTTGTCTCCCACCACGCCTTTCCCTCAACACTGGCACAGATGAGCCCAAGACGCTTTATAACTTTCAATCCTCTTTTTATGATGCTTGGAACTTGTCGCCATCTGCTATGCAGGGTTTTAATGCAAATCTGAGTTTGCTTTTATGGTTTCAATTAACCTAATAATAAACCAGGGCAGGCAGGCTTCCGAAGAATCTTCTCCTCCCACCCATTCCCCACTCTCCTCCCCCCAAATAAAAGACCATGATGGTCTCCTCCTGTAACTGGAAACTCTTCATTATATTAACTATGTCCTGCCTGCACCAAATGAACCATGTCTGTTTCTATCCGATTGCAGCTGGGGACCCCAACAAAGGAGAAATTGACTGGCCCTGGGCCCACCCCAGGGTGTAGTGTGATGGATGATGCTTCAGTACAGAGGTTACTCAGGCCAGCAGGTATGGCAGAAGCACAACAAAAAGGGGAGATCGTGTACCTGAGAATGAGCTGCAGCTTCAGAGCCTAACTTCTTACTCAGGGGACCTTGGGCAGCTGACTCTCTGAGTCTCACTTGCCTCACCTGTAATAAGAAAACCGCATACACTTTGCAGGAGGCTGTGAGAATTGAACCCCTGATTCGTCAATCCCCTTATGCTTTCATTGGGAACAGGGGCTGGTTCAGCATTGTCTGCAATGACCAACTGCCTGGGCTTGCCCAGGATAGGGGGGATTTCCCGGGAGTCAGGACTTTCAGTGCTAAAACTTAGAAGGTGCCCCGCACAATCTGGAAGGAGTTGGTCACCCAGGCTGTGTCCCCATGGCACTTCCAGGTAAACAGGTGAAATAGGATCCCAATTCCTAATTCCATTTTTCCCTCAAGTGGAAATTCCATGAAGTTTTAAGTTACAGAGTTTCAGGTATATAATTATTCTCATCACTTTCTCCCTAAAATATAAATGTAAGACATGTTAAGACCCTTTCCATTTACGCAGTGCGTTGTATTTAACACCAGCTCCACTTCACATTCAGGAAACTGAACCCATGAAGGTGAGGCAAATTAACCAAGGCCAAGTAGTAACAAAATATCAGGGACCCCATTCTTGAGCAGGTCACTTAATCATCCCTCCTCTACTTCCTCAACTCTAAAATGTAGCTAAAATACCTGGTGAGGGAGAGCAAATGCATTTAAAGTGGCTTCTGTTTTATAGATGGTCCATTAATGGTGGCACTGGCTCATTATTGCTTTTAATCAAACAAAATTGCTATGTGTTTCTATAGAAAATACCTGACAGTTGGCCTCAGGGACTCACCCACCCTTTCCTTGGACAAGAATGTCCTGGTATTGATATTCCCTGCACTTGTTTAGCTAGCAGGCATTAGCTGTGTTTTCAAGTAAACACAGCTTTGATGATAATTTCCAGATTATCTTCTCTCGAAGCACAGGTGAGCTATATCCTCTTATTTGAAGCAGTCATTCCTTCACTCTATGAATATTTTACTGGGCTTCTTGCTCTTCTTTGCTTCTTGTGATTTTCCTGGGCTAGACATTCCTTCAGCTTGGATTACATTTGTCTTCATATCAGGACACTTATCAAATATAATTTCATGTATTTTTTTTCCTTATTGGAAGAAGGGGTACGTGAGGACAAAAGGCCTAGGATCCACTAAAGTCCATGTGGCCCTGAGCCACGGTCATCTCAGGGCTGGAGCTATGGGCCATGCTGCAGGAATGGTGAAAGTCTAACACGAGACTTCCTGAAAATGGAAGGGGCACCGCAAGGCTATAGAGCAAGTGGAGAATGACTGAATTAAAGAATGAAACAGTGAAAGAACAAGGAAACATTTGTAAAGGTGCAAGGATGAATCATTTGTTAGAATTGAAAGTAGGGGAGATTTAGTGCCCTGCAAATTCAGAGGGAGAGGTGACCTTGTGTGCCAAGGTCAAACTAGAAAGTTCCTGTCTTACTCCATCCTTCTTAACCCAACTAGGAGCTGCCCTTTAAAAATTTTACTTGGGCCTCGCTGGTGGCCCAAGGGGTTGAGTGCCACACTGTGGGACTTCTGCAGCCACTGAAGCATGAGTTCAATCCCCGGCCAGGGAGGGGACCCACATGGTGCAGCAGACTTCTCCTGCCTCACCCGCTGCTCCCCTCAGCAGTGTATTTCAGTCCATCTGCCTGTTCTGCTCCCCACTCTGTCTCTGGTAAATCCTCTTACCTGTACCCCAGCTCTTGTATGTTTAAATAAATATAATCTTTAAAAACTAACTAAATAAAAAATTTCCTCTGAGGTTGGTTTGTATCTCTCTATATATGTATGCATTATTATTTTTATTGAGGTAAAATTGCATTATAGCACTACATAAACTTCAGGTGTTCATTATTGAGAATCAATATGTTTATACATTACCTTAAGATCACTGCTAAAAGCACGAATCATCATACCATTGTCTCCTTTGTCCATATTGAAAGACCTCCTGGCCGCCTTCCCTTCTGGTAACTACTAATTGGTCTTATATAGTTCAAAGGTTAATTTTTGTTTGATTTAGTTCAGCTGTGTGTTTTCTCTATATGCCACATATGAATGAAATCATTTTTTTTTTCTCTGTGTGGTTTATTTCACCAAGTATTCCCTCTAGGTCCATCCATGCTTCTACAAATGGCAGGGTTTCACCCTTTTTCTATAGCTTGATCGTATTCCATTGTGTCTATAACACAACTTTTTTATCCATTCAATGGATAACACAACTTTTTTATCCATTCAAATTGATGGACACTTAGGTTGTTTCCAGTTCTTGGCTATTATAAATACCACAACAAAAACCATGGGGTTGTCTATATCACTTTCAATACACAGGAAGAATAAGTGGAATTCTTTCCACTTCCATTCCCAAGAAGTGGAATGACTGGATCACATAGAATTTCTATTTTTAGTTTTTTTGAGGAATCTCCATACTGTTTTCCATAATGGCTGTACCAATTCACAGTCCTTATTTCCATCTCTTCCCCCACACTTTTTGCTTCTTGTCTTTTGGATAATAGTTATGAAGTGATCACAGTTATGAAATGATATTTATTGTTGTTTTGATTTGCATTTGTCTATTAAGTGATGATAAACACCTTTTCATGTGCTTATTGCTCATCTGTGTCTTCTTTGGAGAAGTGTCAATTCAGATCCTTTTTTAATTTGGTTGGCTGTTTAGTGTTGTTGAATTTTGTCATTTCAGTATATATGTTGCATATCCACCCCTTGTTGGATGTATGATTTGCAAATATTTTCTTTTATCCAGTAGGATGTTTTTAGTTTTGATGCAAATACTTGCACTATGTGCATGCTTTTTAATTTGACATAGTTCCATTTGTTTATTTTTGCTTTTGTTTCCCTTGCTTGAAATAGAATACTTAAATATATTTTTAAGGCTGAGGTCAAAGAGCACAGCGTCAATGTTTTCTCCTGTGTATTTGTGTTTTCAGATCCAACATTCAAGACTTTAACTATTTTGAGCTAGTTTTTGTGCATGGTGTGAGACTGTGGTCTAGTTTCATCCTTTGGCATGCAGCTGTACACTTATTTAAGAGATTTTCCTTGCTCCATTGTGAGTTTTGGCTTCTTTGTCATATATTATTATAGTTGTCCACATGTATATGGCTTTATTTTGGGGATCTCAATTCTGCTCCATTGATCTGTATGTCTGCTTTTATTCCAATACCAAGATGATTTAATTACTAATGCTTTACAGCATAGCTTAAAGTTGGGGACATGATGCATCTACCCTCCACCCCCAGGAGTGGTATTTAAGCATACAACTCTATAAGTCACTTTCAACCTAGTTATCTCTGTAACAATAATTCAAATGGCCAGAACTGGCCTTAAGGCCAATATGTGCCAAATCTAAACCCAGGGCTTTTAGTTCTAACCATGTCTTTCTAGGTAGTAATTTGAGAGACTATAGTTTTCTACTGGATACTACAGGCAAAAGAATGAACTAGACCAAAACCTCATACCATACACGAAAATCAATTTAAAATGGACCAAAGACTTGGTTGTAAAACCTAAAACCATAAAATACATAGAAGAAAACATAGGCAAAACATATCATGACATAAGTTTTACTGATGCCTTTAGGGATTTGTCCCCAACAACAACAAGGTAAAACAAAGAGAACATAAGCAGCTGGGACTACATCCAACTAAAAAGTTTCCGTACAGTGAAAGAAACCATAACTAAAATGAAAAGATACCCTACTGAATGAGAGAAAATATTTGCACACCATACATCTGACAAAGGACTAATGTCAAAGATATACAAAAACTCAAACTCTACAAAAATGAACAAAAAATCCAATCAAAAAATAGGCAAAAGAACTAAACAGACACTTCTCTAAAGAAGCCATTCAAGTAGCCAATACACATAAAAGATGTTCATGATAACTTATTATTAGAGAAATGCAAATCTCTAATTAGAAAATGCAAAGACCACAGGGGAGATACCACCTCACACCTATGAAAATGACCCATATCAAAAGACCAGAAATAACAAGTGCTGGCAAGAATGTGGAGAAAGAGAACCCTCCTACATTTGTCATTTACCCAATTAATTCCACTCCGAGGCGTCTACCCCCAAAATTCAAAAACACTAATTTGAAACTTTCACTCTCATGTTTTTTGTGACACTATTTACTATAATTAAATTATGAAAAAAATGAAGTGCCCCAGAACAATGGATCAATAAGATATGGTATTCGTCCATAATGAAATATTACCCAGCAATCAAAAAAGATAAGTCATGCTATTTGTGGCAACATGGATGGAGCTTGAAGGACTATGCTAAGTGAAGAAGAAAGAGAAATACAAGATGGTATTGCTAATATGTGAAAAATAATGTAACTAAATTAATAGTCACATAAAGACAAGCTTAAAAACTAATCCCTGATAGCTGACTACAGAACAGAGCACCAAGTGAGAGAGGGGATCTGAGAAGGGTAAGAACAAAGAGGAAAGGAAGCACAATGGGGCATGGTGGAGGAATATAGGTCAGTTGGTGGTGGGTGCTCTACAGGGTGGTGGTAATACGAGATGGATACCCCACTATTACCTCAATTAAAAATAAGTAAATAATACATTTAAAAAAATTTAAAGAGAGTCTAATGTTTTCTTTCCTTAATACCACACTCTATTTCACTTGATAGAATGATAAGTTTCAACTTAAAAGGGGAAAGGCAAAGCCATGGCAACATATAACCAAAAAATACACCCCTCATGTTTTCTGAGATACACCTGTTAAAATTTGAAGACTCTTGTTATAAACAATATAGTTAAGACACAAAAATGAAGGCACGTATTTTCCAAGCTATGGTGAGAACAAGATGGATGCACAGATCTATAAGCATCAGAGGGAATTGTTTCCACTCTTATCTGGACTTCTGGGGCTCCGCCCACTAGCCCCTCTGAGAGCTGCTTAGTGGCGGCATCTTACTTACCTGCTTATCCTCTGCCCATCTCTGCTTGCAAACGTCCTAAATGCCAAGAAGCCCAGGGGTCCAGGTTTCTGCTAGCTAGCGGCTAGCTTCTGTGTCCTGCCCTCCTCGTGGCCACCGTTTCTATGCATCCACACTTGCTCTCACTATGTAACAAGCCATATTTCATAAAATTTAGGCACCTCAGGAAGCCATGGTGAATGATGATAACATCTCTGATGATAACTAGACATTGAAAGGGACACATTAAAGCTAATGAATAAATGGGCCAATTTGCACTAAAACACAATTGTAAATAAGGAACTTCAGAAGCGAGAAGGGCAGGGGCTGTTCATTTTCATTCCTAGTGAGAGGCAGAGATAAATTGGGTGCAAATCGAGATCCAATAGGTGCTGGCAGTAACAGATTAAGATCTATGAAAATTGGGCATTCTTTAATGAGTTATGCTGACCAGATGCAAGAGGAATTGACCTCTCACAGAGTTCCATAGCCCATTTTGGCCTGGGTTCATAGTGTGTCTCTCAATCCGTAATGTGGGCTTGAGAAATGACCGCCCAGCCGTGCTTGGGAGCTCTTACTGGGCTGGAAGTCAAGAGGTCACATTTGTGTTTTTCTCTGCTACAACCCACAGAGTCTTTTTTTTTTTATTATTATTAAAATATTTTAAAATTTACATATACTTGCCATTAATTGTAATCCCCATGTATTCCCCATCACCATCTCACCAGTGCACCATCACCTCAGTCCCTC
>JAGFMF010011638.1:4166537-4190979 GCA_019455555.1 Galemys pyrenaicus | reverse complement strand
CCCTCAACCCTCCCCCTCCCCTCCCCACCAGGTGTCCCCAGTCTGTCCTTGTCTCCTCATTTTGGTTTCTGTGTCTTTATTGCTGTTATTGTTATTATTATTATCATTCTTATTCCTTTCCTTGATCCTCCTTTGGTTCCCTTATGTTCCTCAGAGTCTTAATTAAGAACCTGATTTTGTCTCTTGCGCCTCAGTTTTGTTATCCCTACAATGGCAGTAATTAAACTCATTAGCCTTAAAGGTGGGCGCAGCAGGTGACTATGATAATGAAGGTGAAAGAACCTTATAAATAGCAGCCAAGGTCCTAGACTCCAGAGACAGCCCTCACAAAGTGCAGCCATGTGACCAATGTGGGGGCCATTTCTTTCACCTCTGGGGGCCTAAAGTTTCCTCATCTGTAAAATGAGCTTGGACTGGTCAGTGGGTCTCACACTTGGCTGCACTTTAGAATCATTCGGGGAGCTTTTAAACAGAAGCGATGCCTGGATACCTCCTCAGACCAAATAAGTTGAATCCCTGGGGCTGGGTCCCACTCATCAGTCTACTTTAGAGCTCCCTGGCGATTCTGTTTTTCAGCCTAGATTGTGAACTACTGAACTAGGTGATCTCTCAGGTTCCCTTCCCTCTAACGTTCTGTGACTCTGTAATTTGTTTTATAATTGCTTGAATGTATTGGCCTTGATCCAGAGTCATTCCTACATTAAGGAGAAATGTCCCCCCAATAACAATAGAAGGACGGCAGAAGGACGAGCCACAGAGCCAGGTGCTGGAACTGCGAGTTCCATCTGTTTCAGGGCCACGGTCCATATAAAAAGCTGGACGTAATCACTGGCACACATAAAGTAATCGTTTTCAGTATTTTCTCTTAAAAATGATGGGATTTTATGTAACCAGAATCATATAATCGGTAAGCTTGTGAGACTGGCTTTATTCACGCTGTAATTTCCTTGAGCTCCACCCAGGTCACTGCATCCATCATTAGACAGCTCCTTTCTGGTGTTGAATACTATTCCATGCTGAGGATACACATGCTTTGTCTAGCCATTCACACACTGAAAAACATGGAAAGGTTCCAGTTTGAGGCTGTTATAAATAAACGCCTATGAACATTTGTGTGCAGGTGTTTATGTGAACCTAAGTTTTGCGTTTAGGGGAATAAAAGCCCGGGATTGCAATTTTGGCACCACAGGCATGAACTCTGCCAGGCACTGCCTGCTTGTTTCCGGAGTGGCTGTGCACTTCATATTCTCACTGTCCATACGTGAGCAACCCAGCTTCTCCTCATCATCACCAGGGCTGGGTGTTATCTCTACTTTTTACTTCAGTTATTCTGTTAAGTGTGTAGTGATACCTCAGATGTTTTTAATTTGCGTTTTCCTCATGGTTAAGTGTGCTAACCATCTTTTATGACTTTAATTCTTTTAAATTTATGAATGCTTTGTTTCTGTCTTAGCGGCTCAGGATATAATGTGTCACGTTGAATGTTGCAGGAGTGCTTGTGCCCTCAGAGAGCCCTTGTCTCCTCGTGCATCAAATGAGAGGATCGTAGAACCATCATGCTGGGCTCCTTGCAATGCTCCCTTGAAGACTCAGATGCCCTTCCCCATCCTCCTCTCGGATCACCTGGGTCACGGGGCTGCCCTCCCCATGTGGCTTTTACCTTATGGTGCCTGCCTTAGTCTTCAAGTCCCTTTGAGGATTGACAATACTTTCACATCTGCATTTCTCTTGCCTGGAACATAGTATGTGCTCCACAAACGTCTAGTGTAGGAAGGAATACACTGTGAAAAACACAACCCAGAGCTTTCAACATGCTAAGTGCTGCATAGTCCTGATGGCCGTTTTCATGGTAGGTATTGACACATAGCCTGGACCACCTCCACCGCCTATTGGACACCCTTCTGTGGCTGTGATCTGCTTCCAGGAGTCATCTGTGAAGCCAGGTCAACCTCCCCAAGACTGAGGCCTGGCTCACAGGCTGGGCCACTGATGCTGTGGTTCTGAGATTCTCTAGCTGCCACTCACTGTCCTAAATAGTAATGAGGTCAACAAGAACAGTCATCAGCTCAGGACAAGCAAAACTCAAAATACTTCGCACCCCTACCCCAACTCCCACGTAGGCATCCACCAGCCACGGGGGCTCTAGGCTTTGTGAAGTGGCAACCAGAGCCGTGGACTTCGAGTTAAGGCCCGCAAGATGGTGAATCTACCCAGTGGATATATGAAAAGTTACGTGAAGCCGGAGAAGGGGGGTGCCACAGCCTCTAGGCATGTCGGGGTGTACTGTCACCTGCAGAAGTGATCAAAAAGACTGTTAGACACCGGATCAGACTTCTCTTGTAGGAGCGTGGGCAGGAGAAAAGGGCTCAGAGAAAAGTGCCTGTCAGACGTGAAGGTGAGCACAAGGGCGAGGGGTAATTATGCCCTTTGACATCCGGGGCCACCTTTGTAAGTGGAGCAGGAGCAGGACTTCCTCTCACCTTCCTTGGGACCAGGTGAGATCTGTACTGGTCCCCAGACAATAGGAGCTGATTTCCTTGACAACCCAAGATGCTGCCGCCATATCAGAGCAAGAATTACAGTCAGCCTTCATAGCCTCAGGCCATGTGTAAAAGGGGAAATCAGCTCTACATTAAAGGGAAACGAGTATTTGTTTTGAAATGTATTTAAAAGCTCTGGCTGGTTAATTATTTAAGGACCAGCGGGTATCTCGGCTACCATGGAAACCTCTGGCTTTCTGATTCCTTTTTGGACCCATCAGATACCTCCCTCCAACAACTCACGCAGACACACTGATACAAACACCTCCACTCACACACGCACACACCCACATGCACACATAACTCTGTCAGCCCCAGGGAAAGACTGGTCTGAAGCGCGCGCTGGATAAGGGACTCAGAGGCAGCCCGGTGCCAGGGCTTTTGCAAGATGTCCTGGGAAATGCCCTTCTAGTCCCTTCGATTCTAAGCAGGTTGTCACTTGCAGATAGAGTAGGACATAGCATGGATACCATAGTGAGAGGTTGTGCCACTAACTAACTTTGCCCCCTCCTGCCAAAGTTCGGAGGTAAGGAAATAACACATGAGACACACTAGGGACTGGAATCCTGACTAGCATCATTTATGGGCTTGTGTCCTTGGATAAGCTCTTTAACTGCTCTGAGTCATAATTTCTTCAGTTAACAATACTGTTTTATTTGAATTATCCCATTTAGTCCAATGCACAGGCCTTGAAGCAGGTGTCATTTCTTTTATTTTTGAGATTTACTTATTTATGCACACAAGAACTGGGATGCAGGCCAGAGGTGCAGGGGGTGAGAGATTCACCAGTGGGGAGCAGAACAGGTGGATAGACTGAAACACACTGCTGAGGGGAGCCGTGGGTGTGACCGGAGAGGTCTGCTGCATCACGTGTTTTGGCTCCCTGGCCAGGGATCGAACTCATTTCTCAGGCTGGTGATTAGCTTGATAATGCTGTGTCTTTAACCCCTGCACCACCAGAGAGAGCCCACAGGTGTTCTCTGTCCCTATTTGCTAGATGAAAACAGGCGCTGGTTCAGAGAGGGTAAGGAACTTCCCCAAAGTTACCCTGAGTGGTTACTGCAGGAGACCACAGCTGCACTAGACTCTGCTACGAACCCCAGGCCATGTCTCCGGCACATGGAGGGTGGGCTCCCCTGCCCCTTTAGTCTTGAAGAGTCTGGCAGGATGCCCCACATTCAGGCCACAGGCTCATGCGGCTCCAGGGGAAGGAGTCCCTGGCTGGGAAGAAAGTCAATTTCAGAGCCCAAATTTCCTTCCAAAGGAACTTTCCAAGAACGGCAGTGGCGCCCCAGTCCCGCTGCTGTGGCACTGCACCACTGAACTATATAATTGCATATTTGTCCCTGTTGGCTCTTGAAATAGTAGGGCCCAATGTACAATTCCAGGGCTTTGCGCTGAAGAGACTGCCAGGCAACTACACAAATGTGGCCGGGACTGCGGACTGTACGGCTCTGCTCAATTAAGGGGACATTTTACTAAGTGTGCACAGAAAACAGCGGACCCTCCAGTGCCCAGAGGCTGCTAGGGGTGATGCCCCTCAAAGACCCCGTATCGGCACCACTGCCTCTCATCATGCCCAGCCCGGTGGCTCTTCCGTGCTGGCTGCTGTGCAGAGGCACAGGGCAGGTCCACACTGGCACAGCAAAGGCTAAGGCCACGTGACCAGGAGGCCTTTGGAATTCACTAGAAACCTGGTAGATTTTCAGGTTTCAGAGAACTTTACCTCAAGGGGAAAAAGGAAAAGTCTCCCCTCTCCCTCTTTCCCCATTCCTCCCTCTCCTTTCCCCTCCCCACCCTGCATCCTCCTTCCCCAGGCTAGTAATGGCAATGAGGGAGGGGAGAAGAAACACATGACAGATTGGCTAAATTGTGTCTGACTGTGATGTTGCTTCCCACGTTTGTCGCGACCTGACGGCAGCTCTTCCCACAGCACCTATTTGCAGGACCCACGAACAGCCTCTCATCTAGAACAGTTAGACTCATCTCCACGTGCACCTTGCCTTGCGTAGGAACACCTGTGGAAAAATGGAGCCATGACCGCAGCTTAAATCCTGCTGCTGTTTCCGTTTGGTTGAAAAGATAGTGAAAAGGAGACGTTTTAGTTCTGAAGACAGTGAGTGGAGAGTGTCACGTGTGGCAGGGGGCAGGTGCAGGGCATGGGGGGCGATGGCCTGTGTCTTCAGGGTCTCTTCTGGGGTGATGCCAGCATGGGTTCTGCTAGGAGGGGGCAGAGAATTCTAGGGCATAAGCCATCCCAGGTCGCCGCCCTGTGGTAAATGAGGTCTTGGGGGAGCCAGCAATGCAAAGGCTGAGGCTCCCTGTCTGTGGCAACTGAGGCTCTGCCTTCTTCCTTGGCTGCCTGCACAACCTTCCCACTTGCTAAATCCGGTGTCTCTGTATCTAGAGAAAATCCTTTGGCCTCTCAGGCTTTCATTTCCATCAGTGTCGAAAAGTGATGGTGTTTGCTCTCTGCTTTGGGGAGGGAGAGTTTCTAGCCCTGTGAGGATGAATGCACTACAGGTTATCAAGGGCCGGCCCCTGCTCCTGTGTCTCCCATTCTACCAACAAGTTGGCTCTCAGTGAACTCAAGCACTGAGGCCATTTTTCAAATCCTTAGTGTAAGTCACCAAAAGGAGTTCCCAAGGGTCCCCCAAATCTCTTTCACATATAAGAGATAAGCACAAGAAAAACTGGAAGCATTTTTTAATATCACATCCTCAAAGCAAAACCTAGGAAGCGTGGGAATCCCAGGTTCCAGGTCCACACCAGAGCTTCCGCCTCAGACACACAGGAAGTGGCATGGCTGGGCAAAGCCTGCGTTGTATCTCAGACCCCTCTGGACAATCTCTGACTTCTGCTTTAGGCTCTCATGCACCTCGGCATATGGTCTGCCTTAAGATAATCACTTTCTGAAACCCAACTCCTAACTTGTAAAGGTAGCACTTCTTCAGTCCTAAAGCAACCGCCTTCTGGTGTCCCACAATGCCCTTCATTCTAGTAGATACCCAGGTAGGGACCAAGACTACCCAGTTCATGCCCCACCATTTGGCAAGCTGGGCCAAGAAGCCCTCCTCCCTCAGTTGTTCTCAAAAAGGCCATTTTTCCCAGCAAAGAAGCAAATAGAGGAGAATAGGGCACTTGCGCGGTGAGAGGAAGCTTTGCACCAGTTTTTTCAAAATAAAACAACCATTCTCATTCCCCAGGGCCCACACTCTTCCTCTCTGCCACAGTGGGATCCCTGTCCCTCGCACGCCTCTGTTTTTGTCTTCTGAGATCTCGTGGGCTCTTTTCCAGAAGCTGGTGGCTTCCTCCAGTGAGAAGAACTGTACAAGTTACTAAACAAAATCCAATTAAGCTGCTGGGTGAGAAACGCAATTGTTACGAACCAAGCATGTCAAGTCTATGAAATGCTATTTTTAAAAAAGGCGAAGGCTCCAGGTTTCCATTAGGAGGTTCAGCACGCTGAGGCTTTTAAGGGCAACAGGCACCGTTCTTCCAGGAGTCTGAAATCTTAAAGGTCACAAGGTTGCTGCTGTTACAGGAAGGACAGCGCTTGGATGTTCCAGCAAAATGCACGCCCAACAGGACCCTGAGCCACTGGAGGGAGAATCAGCACTTCTCCTCATCCAGACTCATCTCTGCCCTGTTTACACCTCAGACATCTCCCCTGACAGAGCAGACACATGCGGAATGAGAGCATGGCAAATTATTTGTAAGGTCAGTTCGGCGGGGCCCACAGAAGTCCTGTGTCAGAGACATTTTTAAGGTAGTGTGTGGATCTGAAAAACCAAATGAATAATTAAACACTGCATTGAAGCGCCTTATTTTTCAACGCTTCAAGCACTTTTCACACATGTTAATTCCCATTTACTTCTACACTCTTGCTGGGAGCCAGGGAGGTCAAGAATGAACACCAATAGCTTCATTCCACAGAGAGAAAGAATGAGGCACAAACTGGGGAAGCCGAGGGCTTGCAACAAGCTGGCTGTCACACCCTTGACAACTGAATCAGAGCTGACCGGCATGGACCAGTTCACATACGTCCATATGCGTTTAGCAAGGGAGATAAAACAAACTCAGTACACTCAAGCATTTAGTGACCCCTGAAGGGGAGCTGCGAATGGATGTGAGTGTGTAAAGGCAATGAGGGGACCCTTCATGGCAGAAGGGGTCCCAGGCGGGTCATGCCCTTGGCCATGCCCTGGCCACTTCTCTACATTCTTCCTCCTCTCAGGTTCTCTCTGCCAACCCTTGTCTCTTTACCTTAAAACTCAAGGCTTTACCCCCACGGGAATCCAGCTTCAACTTCAACAGAACTGGGAGAAGATCTATAAGGTTTGACCAGCTTGGTAGCTACCTAACTAGCCTCAAACCAACCTTCCAGGCCTGCACCATCTAACACAGCAGCTTGTGGCCAATGTGGCTTTAGAGTTTCTGGAACATCTGTACTGGGTGTACTGCAGATGTAAAAGTCACACCATGTTGTAATGGCTTAGTTTAAAAAAAAGGATGTGCAGTATCTCAGTGACTTTTCTTATATTACTTGCATATAAAATTGTTATTTTGAGTCATTGTATTGAACCATTGTATTGTTCTTTGGAAAAGCTCCAGTCAAGTTCCTTCACCCTGGTTGCTGAGAAATCATTTAGTCTCCTCCCCAGGGGAGCTGGCATGTCTGGGTAGCCCATTTCATCTATTGGGTCACCTGTGATTTGGATGGACCAGTGCACTCTACACCTGTTGGAAAAGGAACCGGGGCTCAGAGGCAGCGAGGAGCCTGCTCCAGGCAGTGGAACCCTAGAGATCAGTCCTCGGCTGGGTCTCCTGTCTCCTCTCAGACCTGTGTTCCTTCCAGCAGATGTGGACTATCCCTTGCTGTTAAATATTCTGTCCTTAACCTCCTTTCCACAGCCACTTCGCATACAGCACAGGTTCCTGCAGTCCTCACAGAGGAACAAATGTCCCCATGGCCTAGGACTTCAGAGGAGCCCAACCTCATGCTCCAGCATCTGAATGCTCTGTGAATTCTAGCACTTTCTTCCTTCCTCCACCAACATGCTCCCAAGTTCTCTGGTTTAGCACCAAGTAGAGGGGAAACTAGGCTACCTCCAATCATACTCTGAAATCCTGTCTGTGTAGCTGTGGTCTGCGGGTCAGGACACAGCTGACCAAGAGGCAGGACTCAGCATTCATCACCTTCTCCATCAAGGACCTACACCTTTGCCTGGTTCCTTAGACATTGGGCACTCTGAAGAGTATAAACATGCTTTAGGCTTCCTCTGCAAGGTGCATTTGGGACCTAAGTTGTCTCAGCAACCCCAAGGAGATCTTATAAGCTAAAACCTCAAATGCAATTATTTGAATTCTAAAAGGGCATCATTTGAAGCGTTCTGTTTCAGTTTTCCCATTGGCCTTGGTTTTAGTGCTACCAAGACTCACAGAGCAGGTCACTCCTTGAGCACTCCACACGCACCAGGACAGGCGGCTCTGGTAGGTTGACTCCCACCCTTTTAGGTAAGGCTCCTGGGGCACAGGTGAACATCCTATCGGGTCCTTTCTTTGTTCTTCTGCAAGAATGCCTTACACAGAAGCCTCCCAAAGGCAGAAGCCTCAATTAGCTGCTTCTCATCTCCACCACTAATAGTCATCATTCAGGGGGAGACCTAAGAAGCTACTCCATTCCTCCCTTAATATCAGAGATGGCACTGTAGGGTAAATGCAGGGATTATCTCTACTCTTCAGTTTCATCATGGAGCCAGACACCTACCCGCATTTCATAGAAAACAAGGATCTGGGTCCCAAACTCTTTGATGAAGCACCAGACTGGAGAGTGAGTCAATCTCTTGAAACTTTATTTGGTCAACTTGTAGGTGGAGAAACACACATCTACTTTGTAGCTCACCACTCAGAGAGAAAATCAAATAAATGAAGTGTGGAGGATATGTCCATATACCTAACTAGTGAGTGAAGTTTCCAGGAGAAAATAAATAGCTCTTGAATGCCAGAGACGAGTGAATACCACAGAGAGAAATGAAGTACGAGATGGACTAAGATGTGTTAAGTGTCTGAAATAGACAGAGAGAGACGGAACTGACTTGAGGGGAGCCTGTTGAAAATCCAGTGGTTGTGAAATGCATTTAGAGACTCTCCGGGCCAAAGCACGTTCAAACATAAAGAAAACCTGTATTATTGGAGTCACTACTTAAAGCTAACTCCTCGGTGATACCTTCCAGAGCCCCAGCAGAGTGAACTGCCGCCCCTCCAAAATGCCTCTCCTGCTGGCACCTGAGAGCTGAGCATACTTGCTACTAATACCCATGCCCACACGTGCTCCCCCACTAGGTATAAGACCCCACGAGACAGAGACCAGGTTAATGCTCAAGACACTGGAGGTATTCAAAATACATGTGAAATTGGTAAGAGGATTTAGGGAGTGGCCTTCTGAAGCTCACAAAGCCAAGGAAAGAGCAGAGACTGGCAGGGGGAGGAGTGGCAGCTTCCGGGTTCATAGGTGTATTTGGAAAAAGGCTTTGGGGGAGGAAACCTCAATAGCTGGCACCTCACAGTGGCCATGCTCAGGAGGTAACACACCTTTCAAGAGCATAGTAGCAGCTAAATGGAAAGGGAGATGGTGGTTTGAAAAAATAAAGGATGGAAGTTTGAATCTCTCTGTCTGGATTTCTTTCTGGAAGGTTGACAGGTAGGCAGCACTCAGCACCCAAGGCTTGACCCAGATGTCCAGAAAGGGAGAGGGCCTGAAAAATTTCCAGGGCTCAGGTGATTATTATTTGAGAGAGCGCATGTGGTTTGAAACACCCTTTTCTCCCAAGATGTGACCGCTGCTCTCTTCTGTGAGCACGTGTTCTTTTTTTTTAAGATTTATTTATTTATGCATACGAGCACTGGGGTACAGGCCAGAGGTGTGGGGGGGTGAGAGGATTCACCACAGAGAGCAGGGAGCAGAACAGGCAGATCAACGGAAGTACACTGCTGAGGGGAGCAGCAGGCACAGCAGGAGAGGTCTGCCGCGCCATGTGGGTCCCTGCCCTCGCTGGCAGCAGGGATCGAACTCGTGCTGCAGTGGCTGTGGTTTGCTTCATAGTGCGTTGCTTAACCCACTGTGCCACCAGGGAGGCCTGAGCATGTGTTTTTTTTAAGTGCCACCTCAGGCAAGGTGAGACATAGCATGGATAGAAAGGGGAAGAGGGTGGTACCTGCTTGTCAGCCTCTTGCAAACCATTTGCCTGGCCAGTGTGCCTCTACATCAGAAAACCAGTAGATAGTTTGCCACCAGAAGACCCTTACAGAAAAGACAAGAAAAGCAGAACAAGTCATTTCTTCTCTCATAGTGCCTCATCCACTAGTTTAACAAAGTGCATGAGTCAGAGGAGTATAATTTGTGATAAAGAACTCTCTAGTAACCATTTCTGCATAGCTAGAAATGATATAGGACATTAGGCTGGAAAAGAGCAAGCCCTAAATACTGGGGCAGACCTAGGTGGGAGAAGGTAAAGCCAAGATGAACTGGCAGGTGTGCACTCACACTGAGGATTCACTTGCACTGTCCTGTGTCCTCCTGCTCTGACCTGTGAGAATGTCACAAACTTCTCTGCTTTGGCATTTTCAGATTTCATGTCTAACCCCATGAGCATGACTCTGCTCTCACTGCTTTTGTCATTTGATTCCTTAGTGGACCTAATGGAGCCTCCACACTGCACTAGATGCTGTATCAAGTGGCTGGATAGTGGAGCAGGGCTCTAAGATAGCTCATGAAGCCACTCGGCATGACGTAACATGATGCAGAGCATGCTGGGAAGGCGGGCACACCTGCTGTGGGAGAGGAGGACAGAAGGTGTTTGGGCAGATCGTGTCTTGAAGACTGTAAGAGGGAATTCAGTCAGGGAGTAAAAAGAAGTCATTCCAGGCAGGGGAGACAGTTTGTGCAGACAGGCAAGAGAGAACAAAGATTATTTAAGGAAGCTCTAGTCTAAGGGAAAGGTTGAAACATAAGGCATGTGGCAGCAGGTGACGCTCACGATGTCAACAGGGGCCAGATCACGAAGGCGCTTGAATGTCGTTTTAAAGAGTTCGTTATTTACTTAAAGAGAATGAGAATACTCGAGAAGGAATCTGAGGGTCAGGAGATGGAGAGAGGGGAATACTTAGGATGCTCCTTCAGTTATCCAGGTAAAGGTGATAAAAGTCTGCCCGGAGATGGGGCTGAAAGGATACATGTTAGAGATCTTGAGGAGAGAAACAGTAGGGCATGGTGAAGGGTAGAAGGAAAGATCAGGTTTCCAGCTTGCGAGACTAACATGTAGTACCTGCCTTTGGAGACAGGACTTACTACAAAATATGGAGGAAATTTCAGTGGAAGGGATTGCACTACATTTCAAGTACTTCTTCTGCTTGGAAGTCTTGCTGGTCTTCCTCCATAGGTTTTGACCGTTATTTTAGGTCCACACGCTGGTGATGTCATTATGTCTATTTTGTTAACATTTAGGTAAGGCATACTTTCTTTCCTTCCTTCCTTTTTTTATTTTCTATTGTCTTACATTTCACTTGTTTTTGGTCCCATGTGACTTCTTACCTCTCAGAGAGCTCACCTTCTGTCTGAGCCCCAAAGCCATTACTGCTCTGTAACCCAAGGGGCCATGCACCGTGCTCAGCTAGCGGCAAATGCTCCCCAATTCTCGCCTGTTATCAGGGCCCCGAGAAAGGGCTGGTGTCTTTTGACTCAGGAGCTAACGGACGCGGGAGAGACAAGACTCCCCTCTCTCTCCTGCTCTTCAAGAACACATGTCCCCCAGCATGGAGGGCAGAATTGAGCTGCTCATTTCATGTTCACTCTTTTATGTTGCTGTTTTGAAATTTGATGTTCAAAAGCTCACAGGCTGTAGTAGGCAATCAATCCAAATGGAAATGTGAGGGCTGCTGAACAGAAGAACACGTTTCTGAGGGTCTGGTTTTTTTTTTTTCTTATGATTTTTCTTGTGCCACACAGAAATATCTTTCTAATAACAAAGAGAAAACCCAGAAAGATGAATGGGCTAATGAGCCCCGCTCTCTTGCCTTTACAGGAGGGAGTGAGCTGCTGGAACAACACAGGAGCCGGGCAGGAGCATACACTGGGGGCATATGGAGGGAAGGGGCACAGATCTAAGGGCAGGGGAGAGTGAGGGAAGGGAGACATGGCCCAAACGAGCAGAAAGAGTAAGAATGTTCCCCTCGGGAGGCAAGAGGTAGAATGAGTGAACATGTACTGAAAAACTACCACGAGCTGAGACCTCCTACGCACTTTCAATTAATTCTCTCAACAACTCTGAGGCATTTCTTGTTACCATTATTGTCATTGCCGCCATCATTATTATCTTGGGACACCCTTACTCACTGTCCCCCCACGGGTCTCCAGCAGGTTTAATTCAGGCTTCGCTTCCCTCAGCTTCACCAAAGCCCACTGGGCTGTGACGGGACGATAGTGTCCTGCAGCATCTGAGGCGAAGGGAGATGGCCACAGGGGTCACTCGCTGGGGTGTGAGCCGGGTCTCGGATGAAGCCCAGACTAGAGTCACTGCATGAACACCGTCAGAGGAGGGCCTGGCTGCCGAGGAACGCCCTCCATGCGTGATTCCGAGGGAAAGGATGGCCGGACTTTTCAGGCAGTCTGACTTATGGGCTCTGGGGAGTGTTAGGAGCCCTCAAGTGCTGTCTGCTGCCTCGGGGTTTTGCTGAGGCCTTGGGGGAGGGCAGTTCTCTAGGTTCTCTCTCCTGCCAAGTGGTGACTCCAAAGTCTTCAGACGCTTGAATCCTACCACTTTCCTCTTCCTCCCTCCAACCCTCTCTGGAGCTTAGAAATGTTCAAAACTTATAGACGTCAGCCTGTATCCACCAACACCCAGCCAAACCTCTCCTAGACATTAAGCTGTGCCCACCAATGCCCATCTCTGTCACTTCCTCACCTCACTGGTCCTCAATGGATCTTTGCTGGACTGTTTCAGTGATGATGGTGATGGAGAAGAGGCACAGAAGATGGAGGCAAGAATACCCAGAAATCTACATGCTACAAATGAGAGGGCTTCTCAGGAGTGTTGCTTGGCAATGACATGCGCTGGGGGAGGGGTATGTGTCATCGGCCACACTGTTGCTCACATCCAGGACTTGGTAGGATGCTTCCAGCACCACCTGGAAAAAGCTTCCATTGTCCTCCCGCCAAACTGCGCATCCCCTGCTAGCCTTGCCAGTGCTTCTACAAACAGTGCTACCTGCCTGAGCGCTCCCTGGGGCAGGTAAGCAAACCCACATGGGAAAGTCAAAGGCTAACTTTGCAAGGTCAATTTCCAGGACAGCAGCACTACCCAGCCAGTCCCAACATGCGTCCTCAGGAACCCTATTTCCATATGTCATAGGCCTCTGAAAGCCTAGGACCCAAGAAAACCTAAGGAAAAACTGCAAAAGCAAGGGAAATTTAACATCCAAAGTTCTGGTGAGAAGCAAAAAGGGGGGAATATAAAACATTGGTTTTAGCTTTAAAGCAGTCTTCTCTTCATTTTTCTTTTTTATTCTATAAAGTGTCCATAACATAAAATTTACCATTTTAACCATATTTTGATTGTGCTCAGTGGCACTACATACATTTGCTTTGCTATGTAACCATCATCACCATTCACCCCCAAACTTCCTCATTCCTCTCCAACTGGAATGCTTCATTTATTACATAGTACCTCCCCATTTCTGCCTCCTCCCCATTTCTGCCTCCTCCCTGCCAGCCCCCAGTAACTATTCCACTTATCTCTATGAATTTGACTCTACTAGGTGTCTCACATAAGTGGAATCATATAATATTTGATTTTTTGTGGCTGGTTTATTTCACTTATTATGACGTCTTCAAGGTTATTCCTTGTAACATATATCAGAATTCCATTATTTTAAAGATTGACTGATAGTTCACTGTATGAGTAAATAGCATTTTTTCTACCCATTCATCTATTAATGTTGTGTTGTTTTCATCTTTTGACTATTGTGAATAATGCTTCTATACACACTGATGTACAAACATGTGTGAGTTCCTATTTTCAATTCTCTTGGCTATATACCTGGAGGTGGAAGTGCTGGATCACAGATAATTTGATGCCATATTGTTTTCCAGAGTGGCTGGATAATTATACAATCCCAACAAAAGTGCACAATATTTCCAATTTCTCCACATCTCCAACATATTTTCTATTTGTTTGCTTTTTCATTATAATAGCCATCATAATCAGTGCAATAAAGCATTCTTAATGACCATACCTGCCAAGTTGGCTTCATTTTACAAATGAGAAGACTAAGGAGGCTCAACACAGTTAATGGAATTTCCTACAGATGTAAAGTTGCCAAAAGGATAACAGGAGCCCTTCTTGACCCCTCCAAACGCAAACTATAAGTTCTCCTCTCTGCGCCCACCTTAGTTAGAAATTTACGGGGTCTTGGAAAGTGTTTAAAGGAGAGGTTTGGGGCCTCCCTGGTGGCACAGCAGGTTGAGCGCTGTGCTGTGAAGCATCCATGGCACAGCAATGCGAGTTCAATCCCTGGCCAGGGAGGAGACCCACATGGCACAGGAGACCTCTCCTGCCTCGCCCATTGCTCCCCTCAGCAGTGTATTTCAGTCTATCTGCCTGTTCTGCTCCCCACTCTGTGTCTGGTGAATCCACTCACCTCCCGCAACTCTGGCCTGTACCTCAGCTCTTGTATGCATAAATAAATAAATAAAGGAGAGGTTTGAAATATAATGTGAACATAACACATACATTATCTATACACTTCAAGCTGGCCTTTCTTCTGAGCATTCAAACTACCAGTCAAAAGGAGACAACTCCTTTTCTAAATCAGGGGATGATCTAAATGCATACCAAAGAGAGTCAGAAAGTCCTCCATTCTCATGTAAGCCCAAAGACATGGTAAGCTAATGAAGAATAGAAAACATAGACAGAGCGCCTCCCCTAGGAAAGCACAGCACCTCTGCCAACACCCTGCCCAACACAGGGTGCTCTTAGTAGGTGCTGGGTGATAGAGGCACAGCAGGTTAAAAGCAGTGCATTGGATGGTGACACTCAGCAAGCTCCTATACCCCATTACCTCGACTCACAGATGAAGAAGAACTTGGTGGCAAAATGGAGCCAGACTCTGAGCTCTGATCTCACTGGTTTTGAACCCACATTCTTTCCACTTCCACCCTTCTTCTTACCCTGGAGGACTTGTTCAACCAGGAGACCGAGCTGCAGGCCAGCAGGTTAGCAAAACCATGGGGTAGGTGCCTGGCTTCCTGGAGCATCATTCCCCTCAAAGTTTTGAGAACAATAGAGAAAATCAAAACATCACTTTTTACGTAAAAAAAAATATACATTATGGAGTAGGATGCAAAATTCACAAAAATTTTTCTAAGATAAAACACAAGCCTTCAAAGAAATCTCACACTGACAGCCAGCTGCCTGAGGCACTCCTCCGGCCCCCTGAGGGTGGGGGTGCTCATGCCTCTGCTGCTGGGGCTCCTTCAGGGAGAACTCGAAGCCTTGCTGCCTGCGTTAGAGTGTGAGAAATGGGGCTACAGAGACCACCAGTGGGAATCCTGGTCCTCATTTGCTAGCCGTGGGAACTTGAGCAAATTTATTTTATTTGTTTTTAATATTAGGCAAGTGATTTAACCTTTCTGAGCTTCATTTTCTTCATCAATAAAATAAGAGGAAAATAGTACAATTGCTTCATACGGTTGCTTTGAGGATTAAGTAAGACACAGACCGTGTACTATAAAGGCTCCGGGAACGTAGTCAACACAATGGAAGGCTTCTTCTTTTTCTCATCGTTACTCTGGGCCCATTATTCATAATGCTGGAAAAGGCATGCACACCTGAGGAACGGCCTGGGCATTCAGGGAGCCATCGCCTGCAGCGCACGCTAGAGCCTGGACGCCAAATACCCACGCACAGGAACTATTCCAACTGTTATCGCACCAGTGTTTGCTTATCACATTATGTTTATTGAGGTAAGTAGGTTCACCTCCTTGTATCTGCTCTGGGGGGTATAGGTTTCAACCTGCACAAATGTCTATTTTCACACCCTGCCTACTTCTAGTGCCCACCATGCTACCCTGGCCTCTCTCTCCCCTCCCCAACTCCCACCCTGCCACTCTCCCCCTCTGGTTGCCTCCGTTTTGCAGAGAGATGTTGAGTTTATTACTGGTTTGTTCTTGGGTCTCACACCAGCACTGTTGCGAAGGCACTCAACATACCCTCTAAGCAGATATCTACACAAGACAGAATTCTGGGCTTTTTGAACCAGGATTTGAACCAATTTGGCATTTCTCAGTGTTCTAAGGGGCCATTATTTTCTCTCTGAATCACAAGGGGACTGTCAGACGAGACACACCCCTCGTCTTGTGTCTCCCACATTTCAGGCCCTCACCCACCCTCCAGTTCCTCCTGCAAGGCTTGTGGGGCGCCACCCCTTGGCACATACAAAGCCTTTCTATTTACTCATTTATTTTCTTATGTTGTTATAGTCCCCATAGTTCCTGCCTGTGAGCCACTCAAAACACAAAAATGGATCTACCACATGGTCCAGGTGGGAATCTCCCTAAAGGACACAAAAACACTAATTCAAAAGGAAGCTTGTGCTCCTATGCTTATCACATACAAAGCTATGGACACAACCCAAATGTCCCCAAATAGATGACTGGTTCAAGAAGATGTGGTATATTTACACACTCGAATATTACTCAGCAATCAAAAAGGATAAAGTCATTCCATTCAAAGCAACCTGGATGGAACTGAAAGGGATGATGCTCAATGAAATAAGCCAGAAAGAAAAAGAAAATTATCAATGGTTTCACTTATAGGAGGAATGTAGAGAACCAAATAAGGATCGGTGGTGGGGGTGGAGGGTAGGAAAAATCAAAACCATCAGGCAAATACAGATCAGAGACATGTGTCAGGGATAGAGGAGGGCGAAGGGTCAGGACAGGGATGAGAAGGGCGCAAGGGACTATGGTGGTGGTGCACGGGCAAATTGGTGGTAGGAATTTCACAGGGAAAACATATGTTGTACAAATATGAAGGATGATGCAATAAATATTTATTAAATCAAAAAATAAATTTAAAAAGGCTTTTAATGCCAAATGTCATTGTTTCCTTGTGTCTGTGAGTGTGCTCCCTATCACAGGAGCAGAATTTTCACCACCAATGTGCAAAGTTGGTACCAAATTCCCCAAACCAAGAGCTTGTTTTTGGTCCCTCCTAAGAACTGGTATTTTTGCAACTGGGAGCACCGTTTCAGCACTGGTCTGCTCCATGGGGCACCTTCTTCTAACTCACACCAAATACCCCCCGCTCAGCAGCAGCAGCCTGGCATGGTTTCCCCACAGCGGGGCAGCGCTGGGAACACGGCAGTGCTGCAGACACCAGAGGGGGCTTCCACCCATTCTCAGGCTGGGCTTGGGGTTCCCTTAGTGTTGCGAGGAAACAAAAGCATGATGGGAGGCATTGAGAACCTGATGCTCTCAGAACCTGAATGCTCAGGTCGGGAAGCCATGAGCCGTGCCCTGGCATGAGCACGATGCGTAGAATAGCAGTCTGGAACTAAGACTCTGGGGCTTTGCCACCCATGGGCTTAATGGGCCTGTTAACAATCACCCCAACTGCCATGACGACTGCATCCTGACTGCAGGGTTCCCGCTCAGGAGCCCCTGAAAATCTTCGTCATGCCTGTGCTCATTACCAGCCCCTGGCGAGGTCCTCCGCCACCCTCTCCGGGGGTCCTCTCTGCAGCTGGTGGGAGACCCCTGCGCTGCCTGAAGCTGCTCGTGACCTGAGGGGGCCAGATGGACAGGGAAGGGCTCAGGCATCGACAGGCAGGACGCGCACCCCCAAACCCTGGGCTCCTGAGCAGAACTGTCTGCACACGTGGACAAACCCGGCTTCTTCAACTTTTGGGCCTGACTGCTCCCTCCCCCCTTGCTGGAAAGCAGCCACTGGACATGGGAGGGGACGTGCCACCTGTCCCCACGATCTCACCACAGTGGCCCCCGTCACCTCTGGTGGCCCTGCCCTACACTAACGAGAAGAGAGGAAAACAAACAAGCCTCCTGGCATCCCAGAGAGGAAAATTCTCTCCTTCATTATTTTATAAAAAGCCCTAATACGGAGCACATAATGCAAATGGCAGCGTCCCTGGCTCCTCATCTCACAAAAGAACTGGGGCTCGGCCAGGACACTGGGCTGCAGTTAATTGTTTAGCTCTTTCCGCCCCAGAAAACATGTTCATATATATTATCTCAATTGATCCTTCTATGAACTTTGTGTTGATTTCAGTGTTTATTCTATGTACTTTGCTCAGAGTGTGAAAATAATATCGCACTAAGGAGGCTTAAGCTTCGGGTGCACAGGACAGTTCCCACGTGGGAGCTCAAAGTGTCTAAAGCTTATGCCAAAATGTCAGCAAGGGAACAGAGCATTTGGCTCCTGGACCTAGCATCATACTTATGTGTACACGTGTCTGTGCACAGGCGCGTGTGTGAGTGTGCATGTGGGGGGGGGGTCAAGCAGAGGCATTGAGGACGGCTGACATGCTGTCTCGGAGGCCCAGGTTAGGAGACAAAAAGGTAAATTGCAAAGGCTGAGAGTGGTTTCGTTGTTTTGTATCATAACAAGGGCCCTCGAAAGCTCCTAGGCGCGGTGCCACCCATTCTCTGGCCAGGGGACAAGCAATCCTGGCATGGTTTACCCACCTTCTGGTGAAGGTGCCAAGAATTGTTTCTTCACTGACTATCTTCCCAGTTTCTGTCCGAGGAAAAGGCCAGATGGAGGAGGTCGGTGGAGGGCAGCCATGCTCTCGGCTCTCCTCCAAGCTGACAGCCAACCATCAGCACGCAGGGAACAGTGTAGCTAAGGTGATGTCACACGCTGGGACGGGCTGGGGGCTGGGGAAGGATGGCAGGGGAGGGGCGGTGGGCTGTCCCTCCTGCAGGGGGCATGCACTGGAGGAGGGCAGCAGGGAACACAACACCTGCCCTGGCACACTGGACACAGCTGACTTCCCACAGCATCCCTAGGACGGGCCCAGTTGCTCACTGTCAGGCTCAGCGGTGAGGACACTAAAATCAGACCACAGAACAAGTGACAGGGATGGAAAGAACTGAGGGGATACAGGTGGAGTGTAAGGAGGTGCCTGGTACTTCATGGCCATCACCGTGCCTGGCAGCTACTGGGCACCCGACGAGGGGCAAAGTGACCAGGACGTCGGGAAGCAGGAGGTGGACTGCAGGACACCAAGGGAGGAGAGGGAGCGAGGCTGGGAAACAGAAGAAAGGACGTTCTGGAAGAGTTCAAAGAAGACAGGGAGAGGTGAAGACTGAAGACCAAGAAGTGCAGGTGCAGGTGCGGCGGGCGGGGCGGAGCCCAGTGGGTTCCGGAGGCTGAAGGGCGGAGCCACGGCCGGAGGGGGAAGGCGTGGCCCACTGGCCTCCCTGAGCCTCAATTTGCTGGGCCGGGAGATGGAACTAGAAGAAACCTGTTTTCAGAGCGCCTAGGAGGACCGTGAGCCCTAAGGTTGAGCCGCCGGTGGGCTGGCACCACCTCAAAGCACTGGTCCAAAGCTCAGCCCAGGGGGTGTTTAGCTTTCTAACGCCCCCGGACAACCACAGCCTCGTGCTGGGTTAAAGCAACACCCCACTGTAGCGCACGGTCCGTGAGTCAGAATCCTCTGTCCTGGTCTCCGCAGGCTGCAGTGACAGTGGGGTGGGAGTCCCGCCCTGGTCAGAGGCCGGGGTCCTTTTCCAGGCTCGCTGGGTGCGGGCACAAGTCAGTCCCCAGTGGCGGTAGGACTGAGACCCTCCACGCTGGGAGGCCACCACAGCCCCCTGCCACGCCCCCCCTCATCACCCACCTGCCCACACAGAGCAGGGCCAGCAGAACAGCATGGCCCTCCGCCGAGCCTGTGACACTGCCTCACCTAGACGTCACAGCCGCGGGGTGACAGCTCATTACTTTGCCACATTCTGCTGGTGAGAGCTGTCACCGAGCCCCAGCACTGAGGGAAGGGGATCGAACAAGGACTTTCACTCTTAGCTGTCACCCTGGGGATGTGGTCAGCCTCATTTCCCTTCTTGTGAAATGGCGCCCACTTTGCCACAGTTAAGTCCTTAATAGCTATAAAGCACTGAAGCAATGCCCACACCATAGCGTGTATTACATGCATTTATTAAATGTGTTAACTATATATTCATTTAAAAACTCTATCATGCAGCGAGCACTCATTAACGCCTGAGGGTAATGCCTGAGGCTGTAGGTCAGTGCTACGGCTGCTCTTTCTCTGGGCCACCCCTCTCTTGGAGCTCAGGGGTGGAGAAAGCTGGGGTTCTAGGGTGAGGCAGGTATAGAATATTTTGCCTTTCCAACATCTGTCAGAGGCATGCCTGTTTCCTTCTGGGGTCCTAGAGCTCACCCTCAAAGTCCAACCCTCACAGTGCACACCTCTCCCAGCCTCCCCCAGTCCCTCCGAGACCACCCCTTCCCCAGCTCCCCTTTCTTCCAGAAGAAGCCAGCGCCTGACCCACCTGCCCTGCCCAGTCCCCGGAAGCGGGCCAGACGGCCCCGCCCCCTTGCCTGCCTCTTCCTCATCTCACTTCTGCCTGGCATTTCTCATATTTGCAAAACATCAAAACCCCTTAAAACTAAAAGATTGTTTTCCATTCCTGAGGTGGGCCCAGCTTGCTGCCACGCACACTCACACGCATATATTTGAACAAGTTTGATTCAGTGTAGCTGACACAAAAACCACTTAGTCGTTTCTCCTACATCATCCTAAGTTAATACTCCTGACAGGCTGCGGGAGGCCTTTCAGCAATTTTTCTATTTCAGCTTTTTCCCTCTGCCTTTCGCCACCTAGCCTCCTCCCCCTTCTCCCTCCCGCCCTTCGCCTGCTGTAAAATTTGCTTCTCACTCAAAAGCTGACCAAACCTTTGCAATTGGTATCCATCGCATCTTAAGACCGAACTGAAAGGCAAGCAGCAGCCCTAAATGGGAGCAGGGCAGCCCAGCCCGGAGAGATGGACTCTGTTTGTGCTGGATGTGGGGGATCTGATGTGTCCCCAGAGTTCCCACTCAAAGGGGTGCTGCCACCGCGGTCTCTGGAGTCTGCCTGCTTTGCTCAGAAGCAGGCTCTGGAGGCCTGCAGTGGACAGAGACGCACGAAGTGCCAGGCCTGTATCTCGGAGGTTACTGACTTGTGCTGAACAAATCCGTATACTCCTTCCCCTGTACCCTGCTGTCTTGCTCTCCCCTCTCCCTTACGCACTCACACGTGCAGGCCTGAGCCTGCACTCTGGGCCCTGGTGCTCACTTGCCTTCACCACCCTACTCACTCTTTCCACCTCTCCCTTCCCCTTCTCATTTCCCACCACACTAAGCTGCCCTGGGGTTCATTTTCAGCTAGAGAGTGTGCAGGCAGGCAGAGCTGCAGCTTGACCGCCATTTTGACCTCACCGCTGCTGGTGGCCATCCCACCCCAGATCTCCCCGCCTCAGCCCTGGCCACAGCTGACCCCTGACTCTGCAGCCTCAGCCTGGAGGCTGCTTCTTCCCGGGGCTGGGCCGCCAGCAGGGGGCAAGCTGGGCTCGCAGCTGGCAGCTGGGAGCAGTGACAGGCGCAGGCAGGGGTGGGGGAGTGGCAGCCACTAACCTTGTGCAGGGAGGGAGTTATTTAAGGCCCCAACTTCTCTGCTGCTGGCATCGTATTTCCTGACAAGGAGCCTTAAGACTCAGGGCCAGCCAGGAGGAGGCCTGAGCTGTTAAGGACCAAAGAAGGAAAGCACAAAATTAGTATAACATGTCTCTGGGACATGGTGTCGGGTTCCAGGTTTGGAGATGGGGAGGGCCTGCCCCCCCCCCCAGAAAAAAATGGTGAGGTGAAAGGAATGGTTACACTCTTTACCGCCTTTCTTCCACCACAAAGCAGGCACGGCTCTGTTTTTCCATTTCCCTCCTTAAATCTGAGAAAACTGAGCCTCACAGATGTTGCTTCACCTGCTGTAAGTCACATGGTGGAGAAAGGGGCTGGCCTGGACCTGGCTGGCCAGTGCTGCTCGGTGGGGAGGCGCATGCGTCCTCCCACCGCCAGGGGCCATCTCGCCCTCTGCCCGCTGTCTTGGCACCACTGCTAGTTTAGAGGGTGCAGACAAAGGTGTCCCCTGCATGGATAGTCTCATTTTCAGAGGGAAGCCGGGGGGCCTGGAAGAGGCTCTGCACTCCAGGCTCTAGTGTGGCGTTGGCGACACACTGGCCCTGTGTGAGCCCTCATCTCTCCCCATGGTCTCACCTAAGAATCGTGGAGTAGGGCCTCCCCTGGTGGCGCAGTGGGTTAAGCAACACACTATGAAGCAAACCGCAGCCACTGCAGCATGAGTTCGATCCCTGCTGCCGGCCAGGGTGGGGGGACCCACATGGCACAGCAGACCTCTCCTGCCTCGCCCGCTGCTCCCCTCAGCAGTGTACTTCTGTTGATCTGCCTGTTCTGCTCCCTGCTCTCTGTGGTGAATCCTCTCACCCCCCCCCCACACCTCTGGCCTGTGCCCCAGTGCTTGTATGCATAAATAAATAAATCTTTAAAAAAAAAAAAAGAATCGTGGAGTAGAAGGAGCCACAGAGCTGTGACCTGGGCTCCGTGAGCTGGTTTGAGGAGCCTCAAATCCTGACAAATTGTATGAGAGGATTCATGTGCGGGGGTATTACTTGCATGTGCCTGGGGAAATAACTGGTAATTTCCATGTGATTCTCAAAGAATCTGGGTGGAGAAAGGTCGAGAACAACAGTACTGGGGGACTTTCCAACATTCCCAGCTCTGACGTTCTGAGACACGAGTGACTGTTCAGTGAAGGAAGTTCAGGACCAGGGCAGATGAGGTGGCTGAAAAGGAGGGAAAGGCTTCCCCCAGGCCTTGGCATTTAGAGGGTGAACACAGGGTGGCCTCAGGCAGTCACTAGCCTCTCTGAGCCTGCAGGCTTCTCTACTGCAGGCTTGCGCTGAAGTAACAGGGGCAAGCATCACTCGCAGCGGCCTCAGGTGAATGAAGGCCCCTCTGACTCACCCCCAGGGCCAGCAACCCCATGTCCATGTCAACAGCCTGTCAGTCCCACCTGACCAAGTCAGGACTGCCACTCACCAGATCACCAACGAGATCTGCAGTGTCCTCTGCAGAGGTTCCAGAGAGTTCTGGAAACTGACACACACCTTCTAGGGAACCAGAATCTCCTTCCATGTTGTATGAGAGGGAGGCAAATCCCGCTCTTCCTTACCCTGGTTGGCTCTTATTGCCAACGTTTCTGTTCTAATCTCAGGTTAGCTTAAAAAAATGATCATCTTCATCCCTGAGGAGAAAGAACAAAGGGCCGCTCCAAAGGCAGTTTATGGGTGGGAAAATGGGCTTGGAAGGAAAGGATTGTTCTGCTTGCTTTGCATTGTAACAAGCAGGATGTTAGGGGTGGTTAGGAATCTTAGAGTCTGGGATGCATTTGCAACCACGCCCTCCAACCCCAGGCGCTTCCCTAGTCACTGTCAGAAGCTCAGGACTGAGAGAGGCCCTCTTATGCCACGCCACCTCTTCCAGCCTCCGGCCTGGTCAGGCTCGAACACTGGTCTCGCATAGAACCTGATGAGATCTGCTCTGCACTTCTCAGAAGAGAACCCCTCCCTGTGCCTGCAGGCCCCAGCACAGAGGAAGCACTAGAGACTACTTGGTATCAGGCAACCCTCCCAGGCCAGCTGGGAGAACGTCTGCCCAGGACGACCAACTTTGTGAGTGCCACTTTCATTAATGTGAGCTAATAGGACATCATTTCCTAATAAATTGACTTTCTCTCTTACTTTGCAAATATTGGCGAAATATGAAGTCTGCTCAAGTTTCCCTAAAATGTGTATTTCAATCACCTGGAATTTGAAATTGAAATTCTTAATAGGCACTGGCAGATTTAGTTCCGAGTAAGGTCGCTCCTTCTGGCTTGCAGACGGCTTCCTTCCTGTGTGTCTGTATGTGGGAGGGATATTCTTGCTCTTCTTCTCAAGCTGCTAATCCCGTCATGAGGTCCCCACTCTCATTCCATCAGACAGTCCTAATAACCTCGCAACGTCCTACCTACAAATGCAACCATCTTGGGGGTTAGGACTTGAACCTGTGCATTTGTGAGAAACATAATCTCCTCCTTAACTGGTGTCCAACTCGAGGCCAGTTCAAGTGACTCCTGGTGGTGCTCCTGTCACCCCGGATCCAGGTCGGAGAAAGAAGTAGGGAAAAAAAGAACAGAAAAAGAAATGATCATCCCACTTGGAGGCAGGATCCAGTGTGGCCTTTTTATGCATCATTCTGACCCATCTAGAGCTAGACTGTCAATCCCATGACACCGCCATGTGACGTGATTCTAGAAGCTCCTGTCTCTCGAAGAGACGTGCAGCAGAGAGCCTGCAGACAGCTCACTCGGTAAGACAGGGAGTCCAGGCAGACGCAGGCGGCACCTGCTACCCAGAATGTGGGCCGGCGGCATGGGCGCTCACAGGCATGGTTCTTCTTGGACTTCTCAGGAAGCTGCTTCTTTTTTTTTTAATTATATTTGACATCATTTGTAGTCCCCAGGGAGTACCCACCACCATTCCACCCGTGCACCATCACCTCAGTCCCTTGTGCATTTTCTGCCTCATCCCTGTTTTTGCCCTCCCCTCCTTCTCCTCCCCTTCATTGTCTCTTTGGTTTATCTTGGCTTTTTGGTCTTGTTGAGTTTTTTGCTTGCTTTTGGTTATAATTGCCCAATTCCTTGAGCTTATTCTTTATTGTTGTTGTTGTTCTTTCATATTCCTCCTAATAGTGAAGCCATCCGATATTTTT